>PITA01006571.1:0-98882 GCA_004023965.1 Spilogale gracilis
AGTAATTCTGTTTTTTTAACACATAAGATTAATTCTGGGTAATAAAATTCAATAAATAGTATGCAATTAATAGAATCAGTACAGCTGGGACACGGGTACGAAATGCTACAGCAGATGGAGGATATGTATACTTCAAACAGAGCACGATTGGCAAGCAGAGTAGTTAGTAAAAGCAAGAGAAAAATATATAAACAGTCATATTAAGATGGAAAGCAAACCAAACAGCCTTATTGATGTGGTAATGAACACTAGACTGGAACAAAGATAAAGTGTTTGTTCAAAGTAAAGAATACCAGGAAAAGACAAGAGTTATTATTAGTTTTTTAAATGGAGACTTTAAAGAGGAAAGAAAAACTGAATATTCATAATGGATACTTGACAATCTCAAATGATAGGCCTGATTTCAATAATAAAGTAGTAGATTAAAATACATGAAGTAATACACATGTGATATACATTTATGGTTCTCATACTTGGTATTTTAGATTAGATATGAAAATTCTTATTTAAAGCTTTTTAAATCCAAATGCAGATTTTGCTATAAATGTCAACTCACGGATAATAAAGTTTAAACATGAAAAATAAAGTGATATGAAATACAGAATAGTTTTAAAGCATACATTTATGATCCCTCTTTTATTCAGAAACAAAAGGATTTTTAAAATGGATTATTTACCAAACACTGTTAACAACACTACAAGGAAGGCAGCACGTTATTTACCTTGTTTTAAAGGTGAAAACCTGAAGGACAGAGAGGTTAAGCAATTTGTCCAAAGTCACGAGGGCCTAGTGTAAGAATCCAATACATTTTTCTAAGATGTACATCTTATAATGGGTCCTACTGTGTTTGCTGCATAGAGGAAAACTCTAGACAAGGATTGAAGGGTATCCATAAGCAGTTATAGCTATATATCTATATACTTGTATAGATATATAGATATAGATACTTTAAGATTTTATTTATTTATTTGACAGAGAGATGCAGCGAGAGAGGGAACACAAGCAGGGGGAGTGGAAGAAGGAAAAGCAGGCTTCCCATTGAGCAAGGAGCCAATACAGGGTTAGATCCCAGGACCCTGGGATCATGACCTGCGTGGAAGGCAAATGCTTAATGACCAAGCCACCCAGGCACCCTAGCAGTTATATAATTCTTTTTTAATTAATTTTATTTATTTATTTGACAGAGAGATCACAAGTAGGCAGAGAGGCAGGCAGAGAGAGAGGAGGAAGCAGGCTCCCTGCTGAGCAGAGAACCAGATGTGGCCTCCATCCCAGGATCCTGAGATCATGATCTGAGCCGAATGCAGAGGCTTTAATCTACTGAGCCACCCAGGTGCCTACTTATATAATTCTTAATAAATCACTTATACACCCCATTTTTCAGGATTTCTTCATTATAATATGAGTATATTGAATAAAATGGCTCTTTCTAGTTATTAGAGGTTCTCTAATGAGAACTCTGAGTTTTCTAATAAGATAATAAATCAATATTTTAACAAAAGAAACTAGTCAAAAACTTTAGCCGTCAATAATTTATTGATAAATATAAAACTAATACATGAAATCATTATTATTAGATTTAAGAGATCACTTGCTCAACCTAGGGCAAATAAAGAGTTCTATGAAACTGTAAAGAGTTCTATTAAATACATGATTTATTTTCAAAAATATAAATTTTAAGTTTGGTTCAAAGGAAATTAAAAAAATGGAGCAAATTCATTATTCAAAAAATGGATACATTTTAAAGTAACTATCTACCAAAGTACCCTAGAACCAAACATTTTTGTTGATTTGCCATAAAAACTTTAAAGGGGTGCCTGGGTGGCTCAGTTGGTTAGACGACTGCCTTCGGCTCAGGTCATGATCCCGGAGACCCGGTATCGAGTCCCACATCAGGCTCCCTGCTTGGCGGGAAGCCTGCTTCTCCCTCTCTCGCTCCCCCTGCTTGTGTTCCCTCTCTTGCTGTGTTTCTCTCTGTCAAATAAAATCTTTAACATAAAAAAAAAGAACAGAACTTCATATTGAAAAATTTAAAATATGTGGAGAATGAAGGAAGAAAATCTTCTCTAAAGATTTTCTACAATCACAGCATGCCACTGACATTCATGGCTAGCAATCCCAAGAACACAAAACAGGCCTATCTCCATTATAACTATATAAGCTAGAATCTTTTAGAAGATATGAATAGATGTCAAAGAATGTTAACATATATAAACAGGATGTTTACCAGGAATAGAAGTGTAGTTCAAAATTAGAAAATCTATCAACCTACAATTTAACATGTCAATATGACAAAGAAATAAGATCATTTCTGTAGATGCTAATAAGACATTTAATAAAATTTAAGATCAATATGTGATTATTGAATCTTAAAAGTAGACTAGATTGTTGCCTCTATAACATGACATAAAACATCTCATAGACAGAGTTAGCTTGAAATCTTCCACTGAAGTCAAGACCACAACAGAGGCCTATTGTAATCATTATTATTTAAAATTACTCTGAAAGTAGTAATCAATGCAGTTCATCCACAAAGAATAACGAAAATCTAAAATTTTAAAAGCAGCAGACAATATTTTGTTGATAATGGTATTATACTTTTAACTAAAGACAGACAGAAAGAGAAATAAGTATGGTGGCTGGTTAAAAAGCAGTCATATATATACCCCAGTCAGATAAAATGTAAATGAAAAGTTTTAATTCACATGAGCAAAGACATGTACAACATCTCAGCAAAACAAACACTACGACAAGGAATGTGTAAGTCTAGAGAAAACTTTTTTAAAGTTCTTCCAAAGGACTTTAATAGAGAAGATTTTAATTAAACACTCAATATTGTGAAGCTATCAATAGCTCTAATTAATACAAGTAGCAATCAAGTAGCATATCTTGAAAAACAGTCTATTCAAAAAGTATATGTAAAAATAGGTGTTAGAGAAGAATTGTGAGAATTGTAGCATATAATTAATACTCCAGCTACTAATGTATATTTTAAAGCTACATCAATTAAAATAGATTGGTATTATTTAACATGAAATGACATTTTCTTGCCCCTTCAATCTATGATGTAAGTAACCATCATATTTGTTTTTTTCAAAACCAAACTCTGTTATCTGCAAGCTGGTATCTTTTGTTTATGCAACAAATAAATCTGTTTGTTGAAAGCATTAGAAAAAAGACTAGCATTACCTTCCATTTTATAGGTGTCATGCAGCTTGTTAGGCTCATGTTTTCTCCTTCATCAGAAAATTTAACTTATTCCTTATGTTCCACATATGAATGAAACCATATGGTAATTGTCTTTCTCTGCTTGACTTATTTCACTTAGCATAATCCAGTCCAGTTCCATTCATGTTGATGCAAATTAACATCTGATGACTGAGTAATATTCCATTGTACATATGGACCACATCTTCTTTATCCATTCATCTGTTGAAGGGTATCTTGGCTCCTTCCACAGTTTGGCTACTGCTGCCATGAACATTGCAGTACATGTAGCACTTCTATTCATTAAATCTGTATCTTTGGGGTAAATACCAAGTAGTGCAATTGCTGGGTCATAAGGTAGCTCTATTTTTAACTTCTTGAGGAACCTCCATACCATTTTCCAGAGTGACTGTACCAGCTTGCATTCCTACCACCAGTGTAAGAGGGTTCCCCTTTTTCCACATCCTCTCCACATTTGTTGTTTCCTGCCTTGTCAATTTTTGCCATTCTAACTGGTATAAGGTGGTATCTCAATGTGGGATGGCTAATGTCTGGTGATGGGTATTAAGGGGGACATGTGTTGTAAGGAGTACTTAGGTGTTAGATGCAAATAATGAATCATGGAACACTACATCAAAAACTTAATGATGTACTGAATGGTGACTAATATAGTAAAAAAAAATAAAATTTAACTTATTTGGGTTAAATGTTTTGCTTAAAATCACTTCCTAATTATTTTTCCCAATAGTAACATTCTCATCACTGTGACTATTTTACAGTTGTTTCAGAAACACTTTAAACACTCACACTGTGTATTTTCACCAGGAAATCTTTATGTATTACTAGACTTATCCTCTGTATTACTTTGTATCCGTAATAAGTGGTTTTATATATGGATATGAGAAGAAGTAAAGAAGATAGCCATCTCAGCTAAACATAATGTTGCTTAGAACTTCATTTATGAATCTCTATTATATTAAAGACTGTCAGCAATTCAGGTGACGAAACCAGGAAGATAGTAGTGCTTCCTTCAGAAGCCAGTGCCCCTTGCCTCTGTCTCTGGTCCTCCAACATTAATAGAGACTCAACTACTTACTTTCTCTTTATCCATCTCCATGTATCTTGGTGTTCGTTCCTATTATACCAGCTGGTTAACTCTCTTGTCTGGATGCCAACTCCATTTGAGAGATAATGGTTCCATTAATCTCCACAGTTCCTATTGGAGAGAATGCTTTTATAAAACACTTCTAACTAGATTGACTCCTTTGGGTCAGGTTCTATATCAGTGGGAAGTGTCTATGAGAAGGACTGTGGGATCTGGCAGGCTTACTTTCTTCAGGAAACATGAGAGTTTCTATGTTCAGGGAACAATGTTGAATACATCAGTTGTTGGAATGACATTCAAGAAAATCAATATCTTGCAGCAATTTCTATTAATGATCTCTTTGATTTTTCTTTCTTCCTAAATACATTGATCAAGAATACCATATTTTATTTTGGGAATCCTTGCTAACAACCTCATATACTGCAATAAAGATTAGATATTTTATGACTCAGACTTCCTTCTTTGTCATCTTTGAATGAGGCTGATTTTTTTTTTCATAGATTAAGTAACTTTTGTGTCCATAAATGGGTTAATTCTGTAAGGGTAAATAATATTTAAATTTTTATTACTCGTTAATATGATAATTTTCTATATAGGAGCAATGTAACTTTTATCTAAATTAATACCATAGCAGAGTGCCTGGGTGGCTCAGTTGGTTGGGTGACTGCCTTTGGCTCAGGTCATGATCCCGGAGACTCAGGATCGAGCCCCACATTGAGTTCCCTGCTCGGTGGGAAGCCTGCTTCTCCCTCTCTCATTCCCCCTGCTTGTGTTCCCTCTCTGGCTGTGTTTCTCTCTGTCAAATAAATAAAATCTTTTTTAAAAATTAATTGATTAATTAATTAATTAATACCATAAAATATGTACTTTATACATATAGGTAACAATTTCGTAGCACACTATGTAAAATGTATTCATCTATCAGATTATCAGTTGTATATCTATAAAAGCTTTTTGCAGAAGTATCTGCATGCATATATGTATGTGTATGTGTATATATAGATGTATAATATATACATCTATATATATAAATACACCTGACTTGTTGTGTAAAATACAGACTAGGAAACAAATTCATTATCTGTAAGTAAAAAATGGGTAATTTTAACCATATTGTGGAAATTTATATAGATGCTAAACTGAATAAAGTAGATTTGTAAGTATTGATGTAAAAATATCTGCAATACAGAGCTCTCTACATACATTTATATCTATGAAGATAATGGTGTCTCCCACACTATACTATTGCTTTTGAGGTGGGGAGTATTAAAGTGTTAGAGAGAAGAAGGAATTTGCTGAGAAATTTGTATTTTTATTTTACAAACTTTATGAATTGTTACATTTATTTTAATGAGAAGATATTTACCAATTATGTATCTAGATTTTAAATTTTTCCTAAATCGCAACATACATACATAAAAGTGCATGAACTATAAGTCTTCAGCTTGTTGAATTTGCACAAAGCATAAATATGCTCATATATTCAGTACCTAGATCAAGAAATGGAACATTGCTAGCACCCCAGAAGCCTCTCCCTGCCACATCCTAGACAGTTTCTCCCAAATGGCAACCACTATCCTGATCTTTAATACTACTGATTATTTTTGCCTGATTTTTTACTTTCATCAATGAGATGAAAATATTGCATATTTGAGTTTTTAGCAAAAATTTATTTAATCTTCATGTTGCATATTAGTCAGTTCTATGAAAATACTATGCATTATCCATTCAAATTCTAAAGAGCATTTGGATTGTTTCATTTTTGGCTTTACAAAGAGAGTTGGTGTGAACATCCTTCATGTTTCTTTTACTGAACATATGCACATATTTCTGTTGGCTATGTCCCTAAGAGTGCAATTTCTGGGTTATACTATATGCATTTGCTCAGCTTTTATAGATCCTAGCAAACAGTTCTTAAAGTAATTTTCAAATTTTAACAACTATTGGCAATGTATGGGAGTATAGTTGGTACACATACTTGGTATATTTTTTACCTTTTTCATTTTAGCAATTTGAGTATTTGTGTAGTGATATTTCATTGTGGTTTCAACTCTCATTTCCCTTATGACCAAAAAAAAAAAAAAAGACAAGCACTTTTTTTTTGTTTATTTATATAACCACTCCTTGAAGTGTGTTGTGTGTTTGAGTCCTTTGGCCCACATTCTATTGTGATACCTCTCTTTCTCTTTTTTTTCTCTAGCTATATTGGGGGGGAAACATATCATTCACTAATAAAATTATTTCTATTTAAGGTATATACTGTTATGGTTTGATATGTGTATACATTTTGAAATGATTACCATAATCAAATTAATTAACAGATTGATCATCTCACAAAGTGAACCTTTTGTGTGTATACCTGTCTGTGTGTTGTGGTGAGGTGAGTACACTTAAGAGTAATTCTTGGGGCGCCTGGGTGGCTCAGTTGGTTAAGCGACTGCCTTCGGCTCAGGTCATGATTCCGGAGACCTGGGATCGAGTCCCACATCGGGCTTCCTTCTCGGCGGGAAGCCTGCTTCTACCTCTCTCACTCCCCCTGCTTGTGTTCCCTCTCTGGCTGTGTTTCTCTCTGTCAAATAAATAAAATCTTTAAAAAAATAAAAAAGAGTAATTCTCTCAGCAAATTTCAAGTATAAAATATGTTATTCTTAACTATAATCACCCTGATGTACATTATATTACCAGAACCTATTCATCTTATAACTGGAAGTTTATACCCTTGAACTAAAATCTTCCCCTTTCCCCCCTTGGTAACCCCTGTGATGCTCTCTTATTCTCTAAGTTCAACTTATTTGGATTACGTATATAAATGAGATCATGCAGTACTTATTCACTCTTTGGCTTAACTCATTGATATAATGCCTTCCAGGTTCATTCATTTTATTACAAAGGGCAGGATTCCATTCTTTTTCATGGTTGAATAATATTTCACCATATATGTGTGTGCATTCCAATATATGTATATATATATATATATATATATATATATGTATATGTGTGTAGATATATATGTGCTGTGCTTATGTACACACATATATATGTAAATATACAGTGCACAACCATTTCCTTTTCTCCGCATTCTTGCCAGCATTTGTTATCTCTTGTCTTTTTGATTAAAGCTATCCTAACAGGTATCAGGTGGTATGTCACTTGATTGGTGATTTGTATTTTTCTGATTAGTCATACTGAGCACCTTTTCAAGTACCTGTTGGTCTTTATATGTCTTCTTGGCAACGTGTCTTATTCTATTTCTTTGCCTATAAACTGGATTATTTGTGTTTTTTGCTGTTGAATTGCATGAATTTGTTATATATTTTGGATATTAACGTGGTATCAGATACATATGGTTTGCAAATATTTTCTGCCATTTCATATGTTGCCTTTTCATTTATTTTTTCTTTTACTATGCAGAAGCTTTTTGGTTTGATACAGTCCCACTTGCTTACTTTTCTTTTGTTACCTGAATGTTTGGGTTGATATACAAAAAATCATTGCCAAAGTCAATGTCAAGAAGCTTTTTCCTCTATTTTCCTCTAGGAGTTTTACTGTTTCAGATTGTGTGTTTAAATCTTTAATCCATTGTGAGTGGTATTTTTATATAGAATGAGACAAGAGTATAATTTTATTCTTTTTCTGGAAATATCAACTTTTCCCAGAACCATTTATTGAAGAGACTGTCTTTTCTTGGCTCCTCTGTCAGAAATCAGTTGACCATATATGGGAGGGTTTATTTCTGGGCTCTCTAGTCCACTCCGTTGGTCTATGTGTCTGTTTTCAACCCAGTACCACACTATTTTAATTACTATAGCTTTGAAAGAGAGTTTGAAAGCAGGATGCATGATGCCTCCAGCTTGGTTTTTCTCAGGATTGCTTTGTCTCCTTGGGATCTTTGTGGTTTCATGCAAAGTTCAGGGTTGTTTTTTCTATTTCTATTAAAAATACCATTGGAATTTTGAGAATTCACTTAATGTGTAGTTTTCTTTGGGTAGTGTGTACATTCAATAATTTTAAGTCTTACAAAGTATAAATACAGACATCTTTGCCCTTATTAGGATCCTTTGATTTCTTTCATCAGTGTCATAGTTTTCAATGTGCAGGTTTTTCACCTCCGTGGTTAAATTTATTCCTAAGTATTTTATTCTTTTTGATGCTATTATAAGTGAGATTGTTTTCTTAATTTCTTTTTCAAATAGTTTGTTATTGTGTAGAAATAAAACTGATTTTTGTATGTTGATTTTGTATCCTGAAATTTCACTGAATTTCTTATGCCTTGCTTTTCCTTACTGATTTATAGGGTTAATTTGTATATTGGCTATAAGTGTTCTGTCAGATGTATGCAATACAAGTATTTTTTCCTTTTCTGCAACTCTCTTTTTTTCATTAATGTTTCTAAAGTGTCTTTGATGAACAAAATTTTTAATATTAGTGAGGCTGATTTTGTCAATGTTTTGCTTCTTTATACATTTTGTATATTATTTCAGAAATCATTTCTAGCCTGTTGCTTTGGAGATATACTATTTTTTTTAACCACTGTATTGGGTTACCTTTGCTGTTCAGATATACAAACCACCTGGGACTGGCTTTTGTGAATGATGTGAGGTCAAGATTCACCTTTTTTCCAGTATGGATGTTCAATTAACAGAGTTCTATTTATTAAAAAATTCATGATTTCTTTATAACATTACATTTTTCACATTTAAGTTAAATCAAGTGACCATAAATATATGGATTGGTTTCTACATTATTTATTCTGTTACACTGGTCTGTTTGTTTATCCTGGTGGAGGACCAAACTGTCTTGATTGTTATAGCTTTACAGCAGGTTCTCAGGTCTGGTAAACTTATGTTTAATGTTTACAATTTCTTGATCATGAAGTGAGTAGCCGGGCCAATATGGAAGCTTTCTTTACACATTCAGTGAAACTTGGGAGAATGGGGTACTAGAATGCATGCTTTTAACTTTCAGTATTTTGTTTCAAAGGAAGAATACTTATGTAAGTGGTTGAGTGTGTTCCCCAAATTATCTGACTCTCCACAGGATTGTTTTCTACAGAGAGATGACATTTGGAAAAATACAGCCATGATTTAGTTGCCTAGATAATATGAAATTTTCCTTTTCAATTTTCTTCATTCAAAATAAAAGTACAGTGTTGTTTTTTGTGCAATGTAACCAGTCAAATAATTATATTTCCCAACTTTCCTTAAAAACAGAACTGGTTCTTTGATACATTTCTAGAAAAAATTTTGCCTCCTTCTTCTTATTCTTCTTGCTTAAAATATTGTCATGATGTCTGGAATATTGAGCAATCATGTTTTTGCAATGGTTTAAGCTACCCTTGGAGAACACAGACACGAAAATGAATATCACAAGCTAAAAGAAGTGACACAGAAAGATGGAAGTGTGGATGTGGTGGACGCAATTAAATTAGGTATTCTTGGATACTACTCTTTGGACTTCTTGTAATATGGGAAACAGCTAACACTACTTGCTGGTCTCACATGGTCTGCTATCACGTTTCATGTGGTCCATGAAGTCATATAGGGGCAACTATCTGTTATTCACTGTAGACCTCTTTCTCCCACCTGTAGGATGATCTCCTTATTGGGGAAGGCATAGTTATTTTTTTAGTGCTAAATAGGTATCTCAGTGTATTGATGTTCCACTTTTATGTGGCATGGCTCAATATTGTTTTGTAACTACTAGTAATTAGGGGTGGCTGCCTTGGGCTCAGCAGCTCAGGTCATGATCCCAGGGTCCTGAGATCGAGCCCTGCATTGGGCTTCCTACTCAGTGGAAAGCCTGCTTCTCCCTCTCCCTCTGCCGGCCGCTGTGCCTACTTGTGCTCTCTCTAGCCCTCTGACAAACAAATAAATCAACTCTTAAAACAAACACACAAACTAATAATTAAAATACCCAAGGTTCAAAGAATGGATTTGTACATGAGGAAAGATTCAAGGTTATGTACTAAATATGATTGCTCTAGAAAACTTACATTCTTCTGAACTTTTGTGAGTAAGAGATCAAAAGTGGTTTTAGAGTTAGCAAACAACTTATTTATGTAAACCTGGTCATTTAGGCAAAGTAATGCATATTTGCCTTTAACAAACAGACAAAACAATAAAGCAAATCAAAAAGCAGAAGTAATAACAAAAACAGGTAAAATCACCATCCTAATGAAACTTTAAATTTAAAGTAAAATTTAAAAGGCAGCAAAATACCAATATTGAAATTAAGAACAAAGAACCAGTAGCTTAATTTTCACCATTCACAATGACTCCTCAAATTGCTAATTTACACCAGGCCTTACTCATTTTAACAAATTCACAATTTCAAAAAATACGAGTGTTTATTGTTATTGTTGTTTGGTTTTGTTTGCTTGTTTTCTTCTTTCTTCAGTTAGAAAGGACATGGAATGAACTGCTTATATTCTCTGTAGTTAATTTTGGAATGTCCCCCACCTCTCACTTGGTGACATTAATTTTCTTCCATCTGTTGGAAAACTAAATTATGCTTTGTAGAAATGGCAAGTGCAAAACCTTATCCCCATTTTCTTGGAGTTAAATATTGTGAATTTTTGGGTTTTGGCTCATGTATTTTTGTTTTATTTTAATAAATTTCAACTTTTAAATTCAGTGTTGTATTTAAATTTTTAAATGTGTTGTATTAGTTAAGCTATTAATAAAAGAACTAATATTTAAGTATGGACATTCTCCATCATTCTTTGGATTTAGTATTACAGCAAGCTGATAGGATAATTCCATTGAAAGAAAACCTTAAAATTATGCTGATTCATTCAATCTTAAATATTTAAAAATCAATAAAAGAAATTCAAATGTACATGTCCAAATATACAGAGAAAATAATCTACAGATAAATATATCAAAATGATAATTGAGATGCTAATAGGTCCTACAAAGATAATAAAGTAAAGTAATGTGATAGAAAATGTGTGGGAGGGGCTGTTTTTGATAGGGAATGTCTGAATTGTAATTGAGCTAAGCTCTTATATAATTTAGGATAAATGTACAGCTCCTATAACAAATGTGAAATTTAAACCACTTCTTCTCAATCATATAACTGTCTTTGGGTTCACTGTCCATGTGATTATGGTCCATTTTTTCCCTTTATTTTGGCTTTTCTCCATCCTCTCACCCCTACCCACCCCCAGGACCTTGTCTTAATCCTCATGTCAATAAGCATTCAATATTAGATGTAAAAGGTTCATATTTCAAGCAAAGAGAAAGAGAAGAGAAAGGAAACACATGTCATTTTATTGCTAGGACATCACCTAAAAGTAAATCAAATCATGTCTATTTACATCCCATTGGCCAGCATATAGACACATCTGGTACCAATGAAACTGATAAAGGATTTCTTCACCTCCACTAGATGCAATAGTTGAGTTCCATTCCTAAGGAAACTGCATGGATGACTAGCATACTTTTATCTGAAATGAAGAGAAAGCTCAATCTCTTAAATTTTGGGAGATAGTTTTTAGACGATCATTTCTTCAAATATTTTCTCATTCTGCACCAATCACTTTGGCTTCTCTCTCTAGAATGCTAATGAAATGATTATTATACCCTCTGATATTGTCCCATAGGTGCCTGAGCTCTGCTTATATTTTCAGTCTTTTTTTCTTTTATTGCTAAGATTGGGAAATTTCTACTGATCTATCTTTACTTCTCTTCTATACCATTCCCACACCTACTATGAAGGCCATGTAGTGAAGCTTTTATCTCATATGTTGTATTTTTCAGTTATACTTATTTCCATTTGGTGCCTGATTCTATAATATACTTTCTATTTCTCTGCTGAAAATTTCTATTGATTTTGAGAGTGACCAACTTTGGCTCATGGAACTTGGTGATGAGTCATCTTGTGATTAACATTTCTATTATTATTTTTTTCTCAATGTTGGCAGATTTTTTTCAGTTCTTTTAATGTCAAGTGATTTTGGATTTCTTGGGTATTTTTAATACTATGATGTAAAAATCTGAGTCCTGTTAAAATTCTTTGAAGATTTACATTTTTGTTTGTTTGAGCAGGCAGCAGACACAGGTTGAGATCAAAAGTTTCAATTGCCTTCTGTAGGGAGTCCCTCCGAAGTCAGTTCAGGTCTCAAAGTTGATACTCTGCTATTTTAGTTTCCTTGTGCCTGTTCATTCAAGGCTTTGCGCCAGACTTGGGTGCTGGTATCAACAACAATTCAGTTCTCAAAGCTTTTTCATACTTACTGATGTCATTTTTATTAGTGCACAGATTGGGGTGAGCCTGCGTTTTTGTCAGTTCAGACACAGTTTTTAGGTATCCCTTTCTCCATCTCTCACCTTCCCAATCTTTCAGCCACTTTTTGGTTCCCTGTGATCCTTTTTCCCAGTCTTCTGGTTTGTAGGCCAGAGTTTCTCGTGGTTTAATCTTTTGTGCTGGTGGCAATTTTGCAGTACTGTGGCCACCTTCAGACAAAGTTAAGAGAAAATAACATTGCTCTCCCCCATACACTTTGGGACATTGGGGTCCTTTTCTTCATTCCAGAGGGAGGGTTTTTTTTTTTTTTTTCCCTGAGATTTTATAAATCCTGTCATAGGAGCAGAGAAACTTCATGACTAGAGCTTTCTTGGAACAGGGTTGAACCAGAAAAGGAAAAAAGATCTTCCTCCCATCCATTCTCTGGCCAATAGTTGTTCTGTTGTATCTTCTGTCTTGAAAAATGTAATTTTCCTTCCAGTTTTCATTGTCTACCTCTTCTACTCTCGGATAAAAGACAGGAGATAAAGGAGGGAGAAGAAAAAAAAAGTAAAGTCATGGCATTTTTTTTCTTTTTCAAGTTTGACTTCCCTGCCAAATCATCTGCTATTGTTTACTTTCCATAGTAATGTAGTCATTCTTTGTATTCTTTCTGTGGTTATATTGCAATCAAAGGGGAAGATAGACGGTGATAAATTTATTCCATTTTAGTCATCCCTGAAACTTTTAATTTTTAATATTTTGTCATTGGTGATTTACTCATCATGCTACCTTTTGGTTTACATTTTCAGCATATAATTTGTCAAGTATGTTTTCTGGGCTTCAGCGAGGAAAAGGGAACTTGAAATATTTGGGTGTAGAGAAGAAAATTATGGGCAAATTTAATAGAGATTTTACTTACATAAGGCCTACTATATGTTTAAGTTATTTTATACCCACTTTGCTGGGACAAAGTGTGAAATAGGCAATTACTAGGGTTTCACTGATTTGTGCTGTCTGGTTGGGGCATTGTACCTGCACCTTGCAGTCCTCATTTATCTCATTTCAATGCTGAGTTGACAAGTAATATGTTTTTTTCAACTTTGACTTCTCAAAATTTATTTTTTAGAATTAAGAATAACCTCATAACTTCATAGGAGAAACAGCAGAGATAAAAGCATATTAAATTCTGCCATTTAATAAAGTATTTACCTAACTTGACCATTTTTACACTTACTTCATACTCATGTAACTTTCTAATATTTCTTTGAAATATGGTTATATTTCATAACACAAAAACTGCATAGCACCACACAAAATAGACAATAAGAAAGTAGGATAATGCAACCTATACCAGGGAGAAGATTTTTAATAGTAAATTAAAGTCATATTGCAAAATTTTTCTGGTGCATATTAGTATTCTGAAAGATGCTTTCAAAACCACCCTTTCTTTATTCTACCTCTACTTGGTAACTATGTGTGAAATATTTTGATATGATACAATGAGGAGAAACATTGACTAAACAATTACTTTTTCCTGTTAGTAAACTTTGTATGACTCTATTACTCATAAGTTAAATTTGGACAAAGCAATGGATATAGCAGACATTCAATACTATTCTGGATGGATATAACCCAATCTATATAGCAGTATATTTCCTGGAATTGTTTTCAAGAAAAATCCTGCACTTTTCCATGAACAGTAGTTCTCATGTACAATGTTAACCTCAGACTGATAGGTCAGGCATTCCTGTCTTCTCATGTCATGAATCAGAGTGTGAATCAAGTTTGATAGATTTCTTGTGAAAAAAACAGACATGTTTAACGACTCATTAGAATTTATTACAATTATTATGATGATTATACAAAACAAAATAATTCAATTTAATAAATTTTATTAATGCCATCTCTGCATAAGGACCTGCACAGAGACTACAAAGATAAGAGATATATAGAAATAGCAAAATTGATATCCTTGTGCTCAAGAAACTTACAACTTTAGCAAGGTATATTAAGAAGTTAGGAGAATATTTTTTTTTAAGATTTTATTTATTTGACAGAGAGAAACACAGCTAGAGAGGGAACACAAGCAGGGGGAGTGAGAGAAGGAGAAGCAGGCTTCCCACCGAACAGGAAACCCGATGTGGGGCTCGATCCCGGGTCTCCGAGATCATGACCTGAGCCGAAGGCAGTCGCTTAACCAACTGAGCCACCCAGGTGCCCCATGGAGAATATTTTTAATCACTAGTGGCTCTATAAGAAAATTACTATTTATTGAGAACTTACTATATGTTTGGTCCTCTTTTCTGCACTTTAAGTTGTTATGCTTGTTTACATGAAATATTTTCCCCACCATAAAAAGACACAGAGTTTAGTTTAGTTGTTTTCCAAAACCTCCAAAAGCTTTAGTAGTTTTGGAAAAGAGATTCAGCATACTCAAATTCCCATCTGAAGCCTATGAAATACAATGAAGTCTCAAATAGTATTTTTGGGAAACTTGCCATCATGGTTACAAACAAAATGCCACAATAATTATGGGGGAAAAAACCCAAATCTATGTGTTTGATCTCAAGTAGTTCATAACAGTGGTGGTACTTGATATTGGTAGGATTTCTTTAGAGTGCAGGAGAGGTCACTATATATAGAAAGTTGAGAATAACCAAGAACCTGGAAATTAAAAAGCTAAAGATATGTTCAAGGAACTGCTAAATTTTGGACTTGTAGGGTGTTCACTGTGGGGTAGTGATATAGAAAGAGTAGAAAAAAAGTAAGTTTAGGTTGAGGGGTTTTTCATTCATCAGGTAGGTGACATCCACTGTACTCATTTGACCTGAAGAGTGAAGTCATCACGGTTTATCAAGATAAACTGTAATTTCTTAGGCAGAATATAAAATGGAAAAGAAAGAGACTGGAGGAAACAAATCTAGATAGAATACTATTATAAGAGTTGAGGTAAGAGGATATTAGCAAGCAGACAGATGTGAGGAATAATAAGCGAGGTAGAATCTATGGGACTTTAAAACTTGCCAAATATTTTTTGTAAATAGAATAGGGGAGAAATTAATTAAATAATAAAATTTGGACTGTTATAATTGAAAGAGCAGAGGTGGCCATGAGGGAAAAAAAATAAGTGATTTTGAGGTGATATTTTGTATTGGATATATTCAATCTGTCATGAGAATGGGGTACCTATGTGCTTTTATCTGTTACAGCACTGGAGATTCTTTTGGGTTTAAGCTGAAGGTCCACAAAGATCTGAGACACTTCATTATGTAATATTTACAGAAACATGATCATTGAAACTCTCACAGTAGGTGGAATGACCCCAAAATCAAGTGTATAGGGAACAAAACATTTCAAAAGTACTATGCATTTAGAATTCTAGAAAACAAATAAAAAATCAACAGAAAGAAAATCATAACCCATATTTACATATTAACAAATAAAAGCAGAACCAAAAAGAAAAATAATTATAGTTCCCTCTTTTTAATGTTTAAGTGCTATTATATATTATCTCACTTAATCTCAACAACATTCCTCTGAAGTGGGGCTGTCGTCTCTATAAAGGAGAAACTTGGAGCGTTGATGGGCTAAGAAACTCCTCTTCAGTCACACAGCCAGCAGATTCACACCAAGCAGGCTTTATCTAGATTTTGTGCTTTTAATATTAATGTTTTACTATTGTTTTTTACTTCTCATACATAGATTTTTATTTTCTCATCACAGATTTTCTTTTAACAATATTGAAAACTATATCTTTTAATAAAGTCATTAAGTTAATCTCAATTGTTAAGATTACTCATAAATTTGGGCTTGTTAACATGTTGTACTATCATTTCTTTACATTTTCTTGATCTTTTTACCCTTTGCCCAAACTCCAAGGTTTTAGTTTTTATCATTTTCTTTTTTTCCTTTATTTTCTAGTGGTTTAGGGGACATCTATCTTATTTATAGTCTTCCAGTCATTTGTTATTAATCTTTTTGAGACCTTCTATCTATATCCTGTCTAAATCATCACTCATCTTACAATCATCTGGGGAGATAGTGAATTATAATAATGTATAACTAAAGTATTGTATGGAATATTGTCCTTGAGTATTTTTTCATCTGAAATAGCTTTATTTTGTTATTTTCACACATAAATGAGAGTTTAAGTGATTAATAAAACATAGCTTTAACATTATTGTTTCTTACAAATTTGTTATATGCTTTCTTAGAGTCCTGATTTTTTTAAGTTTTATTCACTCTACAACCTTTTAGTATCTTCTCTTTATCTATTTGATGCTGAAATGTTATGATTTGTGTGTAGCTTTTTGCCTTTTCTATTAATCCTGTACAGTATTTAGTGTGTCCTTCAACCTGAAGGCATGTTTTCAGCTCTCAACTCTTTTCTTCTATTACTTCCTTGATTATTTCTACCCTCTTTTATCCACTTTTAAAACTTTTAATTTATTTTTATTTAATTAATTAATTTATTTTAGAGAGAGAGAGCGGGCAGAGGGAGATGGAGAGAATCTTAAACAGACTTCCTACTGAAACTGTAGCTTCACTTGGGGCTTGAGCTCAAAACTCTGAGATCATGATTTGACTGAAATCAAGAATCAGATACTTAACTGACTGAACCACCCAGGCACCCCTAAAATATTTTTGAAAATACAAATAAAAAATAAAATAGTTCCTCAGGATGCCTAGGTAATTTCTGGATTATATAGCAAGAATTCTTTTTAAATGTTTATTTAATTTAGAGACAGTGTGATCTTGAGCAGGAAGAGGGTCAGAGAGAATCTCAAGCAGACTCCCTGCTGAGCACAGAGCCTAATGTGGGGCCCATCACCTGGCTCGATCCATGACCCTGAGGTCATGATTTGAGCTGAAATCAAGAGTCAGACACTTAACCCACTGATCCACCCAGGCATCCCTGGATAGAAAGAGTATAGGAAGAAACTTTTATGAAGTAAATACTAGAGTAAAGGTCTCTCATGTCGTCCTTCTGTTCATCTTTCAGGAACATTAAGAGCTGATACAGAATTCAGACATGCCATCATACTTGACTCTGAGAACACACACTCTGGGGGCAGATTAACTAGGTTCAGATAGCAGTTAGTTCTCTTCTTAGCTGTATAACTTGGGTGTTATCATTTAGTCTTTAAAGCAGAAAATTCCTCACCAGCTAACATAAAGTTGAACTACCCAAATTTATTATCAGTTATTTTGGAGATTAAATCAGATAATGTATAATTATATAGAATAGTGCCTGTTATGTAAGTTTTTTATGTTTCTTAACTATTATTGTTGTTGGTTGGTTTTTCTGAAAATTTGGAGATCCTTAATAGGGGCCAATAGACACTATGTAGAATTGTGAATTACCTTTTCTAGGGATTAGTGGTTACCTAAAGTATGGTCTTACTTTTTGGTCTCTAAGCACTAGGTCCACTGCCATAGCTTCACTGTAAGTGTCATAATCACTAATGTTTAGGCCAATCTGGGAAAGAAGGAGAGCCTGGCCCACCTAGCTGCATCAAATGAATCTTCCTGATTTGTCATCTCCAAAAACCCATGACACTGCTGATTGACTAAAGATCCGATCTGCCCCAAATGTTTCCACCTCTGTCATATTTCAGCCTGCATGTGTTTAGGGTTCAAGTATCTTCCAGTTTTATTTCTCTTTATATCTGTACCCATGTATTTTCTAACCCTTGGAATTCTTCAGTATTTGCGGAACACTGAAAATGCACTAATTTTTCAAACAGATAAAGTCTTCTTTAAAATATGTTTTCTATTATTTTGTTAGTTTTGGAGTAAAAGGAAGACTTTGACTCTCTTAAACCAGTTTCAATAGATTTTGGGGAGTGTCCTGAAAAATAAGTTTTTCAGTTTATGTTTGATGATCTACCCATGTTCCTTGCTTAGGTTTCTATGATCTATTGCAACTAAATGACTCTGGTTGAGGTTCACCCTTGGATAAGGGGATTTCCAGTTCCCAATTCACTCATAGGCATCAGTGTTCCAGCAGCATTCCCAGGAAGCTGGTCTCTATTCTTGAAGACCCATATAGACCTTCTCACTCTTTGGTTTCAAGAAATCAATTACTTGTCCAAACCACTCTCCTGTCCTTCAACCCTTGCCATTCTTCTTCATAGACATTAATATAGCTGCTTGAAATGTATTTATATTAGCCACAGCCTGATAGGCATTAAGCTATGTTTCTTATAACTCTACATTATAACATAATGTTTTCTCTTATGATAATCTTGAGAAAAAATATAAAGAGACCTTCTATATTGAAAAACATATATCAACTATTTTCAAAATAATCAACTGTAACTTACTCTTAAGAAATTATATTCCACTTAGCTGATAATTTTGAAAGGTAAAATAAAGGGGCTAGCAAGTATCATTTAGAGGTCTTTTTTGCCAAGTACTTTAAAATATTTTATTCTTCAATCTTCAAAATAATTCTATGAAGCAAGCATAGTCTCACTTTACCAAATAAATAATTGAATTTCAAGTATAAATAGCCTGTCAAAACACGGAGAAAGGTCACATGATATATCAGGGATATATATAGTCTATTGGACAACAGAGTCTATTCATTCAATTTCACATAAGCAACTAATAAATGAACATTTTAAACAAAACATCTCTTTTTTTGGAGATTTACATGGATGCCATATATTACAATTATAAAAATATATATGATTATGAGATAGACTCAACAAGAAATGATTAGAGAATATGATATTTCTCCACTGAGGGAGGAGACTATTCAAAATGTACACATAAACTTTCAGCCTGAGATTAAAAAAGGAAAAAAAAAATGTTAATATTCCAACACTTCATTCGTTTAATCCAGTTGTCTTTAATGATGAAACTCTAATATACTTAATTCCTTTTTCTTTAAACATTGAAATATATCAAAAGATTAATAGTTTAAAAATCATAATACATTTAGAGTCTTCAATGACTCCCACTATAAAAATAAATTTCAGAATACAGGGGTTAAAAGTACAATGCCTGTAAAATTAATTTGTAGTATTAGGCAAGTTATGTTTTAGCTAAAGCCCTGAGTGATGTTAATACGTGCAAAATAGTATCATAATATTTATAGCAAACAGAGTTGAGCTTTGGTACAAAGAGGGAAATGAGATTCCCAGATCAATTTTGAACTATTGTATTGTTTGAGTCATTTCAAATGCCTCCTCCGGGACTTTTTAGATTGTGGGGTTCAGGGTAATTATGCCTTCAATACACATGGACATTTTCAGGATATAATCATTAGTAAACATGGCTTATGTGATTTATCATGAGTTAAGGAAAATATTCATTGGAAAATCCAATAATGAGAATGCCATGTTTCTCCATAACTTAATAAAGTCAGTACAAATCAGATAATTTGGTGGCAATTGCATATGCGGATTAACACTGAAGAAAGTCCAAGCAGGCTATTATTTTTAAAATTGCCATAACTTGAATGGAGTAAAAATGTACTTATTGAATGTGTTTAGTCTCCAGATCAATTGTGGTGTTCTATTCCTTGAAAAATAATTTATTTTTAAAAATTGTATCCTTCAATAAGTGAGCAGAAATGATTATGATGTCTTCCACTCATGCAGTATGTGATTTTCAATTTAGATGATAGAAATAAGGACTTGGTTTATAGTAATCCAAAGGAAAGAAGAAATATTTGCTCCATAGGGAAGAAGGTGGGAATGTTTATTTAAAGATGTCATTGAGAGCACTGTTGTGTTGGATAATGAAAATGATTTATAGTTTTGGCTAAAAATAAGATCTCTCTTTCACATCTTCAACCAATCAATTAATGTTCCTAAAGGCTGAAGTAAAGTGGGAAATCTGACTATATTTTTAAGCAAGGAGTTTTTGTTTTTGCAATAGCCCAATTTAAACTTATTAAACCTAGTAAGCTTATTTAACTTATATGAAACCAGTATCCACTGTGGTATGAGCTCAAAAGTTTTGAGGGAATTCTGTTGAGGTCAGATCAACCACTAGCTTTACCTAAACTTAAGAAAGTGAAAGCATTCTCAAAAATAATATTGCCAGAGACTAAACTGTTAATTTCCATTTCAGCTGGCAGCTCCTGTATTTTATTGTTCTCAGTATACTAAAGTACAATTGTGTAACTGCTTTCCCTCTGGAACCTCTATAAAAATAGATGCATATCTTAAAAAGCTGTCTAAGGAAGTAGGGTTTTAAGTAAACAATATAATAACTTGTCTTAAGGCTAATCAGAGTTTTCAAATATCAGAGAAACAAGAGAAGCAGTTGGATTGAATTTTTAGTTACTACTTCTTTAAATGAAATAACTATAGCCTAAATCTTTTGAAATGTAAAATAATATAGCTTCTTTGAAACTCTCATAATTATAAAAGGTTAGCATTTTGTGTGTTTCTCTCTGTTCTCCATTAAAGTGTCTCCAACACTCACTTTAAGCTAATGGACAATACATCTATGAGTGCATGGAATCACAAGTAAGTTAGTAAATACAGAAAGCATTTTGAGAAGAATTGAAATATAATAGATATGTAGATAATGACACATTTCAACTGAGAGTGTGCAATAGTTATCTTCCAAGCAAAGTGTAAAGCTTGATTGAACAAAAGATAAAGTTAATACTGTCTAATAAGAACAGACTATTATAGATCAGTGAAACTGCAAAATAGAATTATAAGACAAGGGCCAAGCCACATTATCTAAATTAACATTTTTCCAGCATGAACAAGAAGGGCCACTGTAAGAAAGCAAGAGCTAAATAGTATGGCCTGCATTTAGTCAACCTGAAGTAATTATTAATTTATGGTTGTCTGTGATTTTAATGAAAATGAAAGCTGTGAGGAAAGAATTGAGAGAGATAATGTGCCGTGAAATTGAGTTTCATTTATTTGGGGGCCACCTTTTCCTTTTTTGTTGTTGTTAAAGGAAAGAAAGTTAATGCAAGATGTCCACATTAAAATTTCACTAGGATTATGTAACCACTGAGTTAAATGGTAATCATTATATTCGAGGCAGAGTTAATGCAAAAGAAATTGAAGCCTGGATTTAGGGCCTATTGGCAAGGGCAAGAGGAAAAAGCTACGAATGGGCTGAAATTAATGTCAGAGTAGTAATTATTGTCCTTCCAGATATGACGAATCCAAAATCCATTTCGTCAGATGTTTTATCCTTATTGTCATCATTTGAAAATGCCCTTTTTGGTGATGGCTTTGTTGGAAGGAATATATTTCAAGAGTAAGAAGGAAGTCACAGGAGGCAAAACAATCATCAAAATGCAACCTCTTTCTTTGACCTCAAACAATGTGTTTCTAAATAGTCTTAAGAGTGACAAGCTTTCCCGAGAATAACAGGCATGTCCAGTGTAATAGTGTGGAAAGAACAACAGTTCATGAATTGAATTTCATATCTTCACTCTACAAAAATAACAACTCTGTTTCCAGAAACATTTTCAAACAAGAAGTCCAGTAATCGGTCTAAATTCCTTTCACTAATAACAGTAGTAAAAGTAGTGTTCAATGACTGTTCAACATTTCTTTTCTTTTATGAAAGGAAAATTCATTTTCTGGTATTTTAATTTCCAATTTTAGGAAATAGAAGAAAAGAATCTAAAATTTGAACAATGTCAGTATTTATTCCAATATTTGATGTGAAAAGTTCTTTGCTTTAGAAAAACTTAGGTGAATCCTATCAAATGGGATGCATTAAAAACATTCCATTTTTCTTGAAAATATTGTTATAAAATATATTTTATCATATATATGTTATGTCCCATGCTTTCTAGGTTGGACATAAATTTATCTGTTAAGAATATATTGACTACAGGGCATCGTGGAAAAACCAGAAGATATTTGTCCTTTAAACACTAAAAATGTAGTAGGGTCACTATTCCTGCCTATCTTTCTTTCCTCCCTCCTTTCCTTCCTTCTTTCCTTCCCACATTCCTGCCTGCCTACCTTTCTTTCTTCCATTGAATCAACAAGCATTTACTGGGCACTTATTAAATGTTTGACATTGTGCTGGAGTATTGGGAATACACATTTAAATAAGCATACTCAGACAGGGCCTGGGTGGCTCAGTCTTCAGTGTTTGCCTTTGGCTCAGGTCATGATCCTGGGGTCCTGGGATGGAGCCCCAAGTCTGGCTCTCTGCTCAGCAGGGAGTCTGCTTCTCTCTCACCCACTGCCCCCACCCCTCCCACTCATGCTCTCTCTCTCTCTCTAATAAAATCTTTAAAAATAAAAAAGTAAATAAGCATTACCTCTATGATTAAAGAGCCTATATATACAAATGATTCCATGCTGCATGTGGTAGGATTCTGCAAAAGAAAAAAGGTCTAAGTAAAATTGAGAGAATGTAGTCTTGCTTTCTGGGATGAGAGGGAAGGATTGATGTTTATTTTAGCATTTGAAAAGCACCTTGATGGGTCAGAAGGAGAATAGAGTAATTGAGAATGTCGACAGGAAACAATGGAGAGCAAATATTTGCTACTTACAAAATGGAAGAACTAGAATTCAGTATACCACCTTCCAGAAGTTTCCAGAAACCTAAAATATTGGGAGTAATGCTTAGAAGAGTATATTAAGAAGACTACAGTAGCAACTGAAGCCTAAAATGGGAGAAATGATTATAAGTCTCACCATTTTGTGCCTGGGAATAAATCAGCCAGATTTGAGACAACAGGCCAAGATGAAACCAGAGAAGGAGACAAACCATAAGAGACTCTTAATCTCAGGAAACAAACTGAGGGTTGCTCAAAGGGAGAGGAGTGGGAGGTATTGGGTGGCTGAGTGATGGACATTGGGGAGGGTATGAGCTATGGTGAGTCCTGTGAATTGTGTAAGACTGTTGAATCACAGACCTGTATCCCTGAAACAAATAATACATTATATGTTAATTAAAAAAAAAACAAAAAAAAAAAACAAGACAACAGGGCAAAGTGAAGGTGGGTAGAGATAGGATAAATATCCTCTCCTTGTGGAAGAGAAGATATTAGCCTTTTTTCTTTGTTTTGGTTTGTTTTATGTAAGCTATCTACTGTGACTAAAGTGTAGGGAAAGAAATGTGGAAGTAAAAGCAACAGATATGTTTTACTCCATGAAGCAAAGACAACTCAGAGTCCCCAAGTGGTCTAGTAGGACTCAAATAGCAGAAATTCTGGATGGTTCTGATTTCAAAGATCCAAAGAGCTTACTTGCCTACATGGTTTTCTAACAGAGAAAAGAGACCGGTTGTATTTTTTTAAAAGATTTTATTTATTTAACACAGAGAGAGATCACAAGTACGCAGAGAGGCTGGCAGAGAGAGAGGAGGAAGCAGGCTCCCTGTTGAGCAGAGAGTCTGATGCGGGCCTCGATCTCAGGACCCTGAGATCATGACCTGAGCTGAAGGTAGAGGCTTTAACCCACCTAGCCATCCAGGCACCCAAGACTTAGGTTGTATTAACATGTCTTTCTTGGGCAATTCCTAATATATTTGCACATAAGAACAACTCTCTCTATGAGACTGAGATATAAAATCCTCATTGACTAAATATCACTCCAACTATTCCAAAATTTCAGGCATTAGAATATCCTGAAGTAAGAACTTCCCAACCCAGAGAAGAGGTGCCATACTTGATATAATATAATAAGGAGAAAATAGCTCATTTTGGGGGGGATCGAAGTATAGTTGACACACAACATTATATTAATTTTAGGTGTACAACATAGTGATTCAGCAAGTCCATACATCATGTTGTGCTCACCCCAAGTGTAGTTGCCATACCAAATAATGCTATTATAGTATCACTGATTGTACTCTCTATTCTGCACCTTTTATTCCAGTGACTTATTTGTTCCATAACTGGAAGCCTGTACCTCCCATTTCCCTTTAGCCATTTGCCATCCTCCCATCTCCTTCCTTTTGGCCAGCTGTTAGTTTGTTCTCTGCATTTATGGGTCTGCTTCTGCTTTTCACTTGTTTTGTTTGTTCGGTGTGTTTTTTAGATTCTACATGTAAGTGGAATCATAAGGTATTTGTCTTTCTCTGCCTGATTTACTTCACTTAGCATAGTACACTCTAGGTCCATCCATGTTGTGGCAAATGATAAAATCTCATCTTTTTTTTTAACAGGTAAACAATGCTTCAGTGTGTGTGTGTGTGTGTGTGTGTGTGTGTGTATCACATCTTCTTTATCCATTCATCTATCATGGACACTTGTGTGGCTTCAATATCTTGCTATTGTAAATAATTCTGCAGTAAACATAGACATGCATATGTCTTTTTGAATTAGTGCTTTCATTTTCTCTGGGCAAATACACAGTAGTGGAATTATTAGTTCTTATGGTAATTCTATTTGCAATATTTTTTGAGGAAACTCTATACTTTTTTCCACAGTGGGTCCACTTGTTTGCCTTGCCACCAACAGATGATGAGGGTTGCCTTTCTTCTACATTCTTGCCAACACTTATTATTTCTTCTCTTTTTGATACTAGCCATTCTGATAAATGTGAGGTGATATCTCATTGTGGTTTTGATTTGCGGCTTCCCATTGATGAGTGATCTCGAGCACATGATAGCCCATTTGAATGCAAAGTACTCCTTTGTCTTCTTAGATAAAACAAGGAGAAATAGAATCTCTCTCTCTTAAAATGGAAAAATTGTTATGTAATACCACCTGAGCTGATCCTTATATAATGATGAATGAGAAGGAATTTCTCATGCTGTTAGATATTTGAACCTAAAAGAAGTTCTATGCCATATTCTTGAGTCAAAGTGCAGACATTTGGGATGCCTGGGTGGCTCAATCATTAAGTGCCTGCCTTCAGCTCAGGTCATGATCCCAGGGTTCTGGGATCAAGTCCTGCATAGGGTTCCCTGCTCAGCAGGAAGCCTGCTTCCCCGTCTCTCACTTCCCCTGCTTGTGTTCCCTCTTTAGCTCTGTTTCTCTCTGTCAAATAAATAAATAAATAAATAAATAAATAAATAAATAAATAGATAAATAAAATCTTTAAAAAAAAAAGTGCAGAAATCTGATGTAATCTGCAGAGAACAAAAAAAAATGAAGTCCACAGCAATAATTTTGTTTTTTATTCTTGTATTCTATTATGAATACTTTCAAATGAATTCCTCCCCTGGATTTGCCTACCTGCTAGAGTTCAAACACCTTTTTAAACAAAGTGGCAATAAAAAGCCTTAATAAATGTAAGCCTTACTGAGTGAGGAGTCATTAGTGTAGAGGTGCAGAAAAACACACTTTCTTATTTGTAGGAAAGTATTAGGAAAGCAGAGTGTAGAAATAAGAGTCATCAAAATGCAAATATATTAAGCCATTTAAATAAACAAATCTCACAGTATTATGGCACACTAAACCCTGTTTTCCCTTGTCTCCCCCAAAGTAGAATTTTCATTTCTTTTCCTACCCCAATCTAAATTTTTGTTTACTTTAGACCCTTTTGGAATACTTCCACCTTAGCAGGGTTCACATGTAAGTAACTGTGAACTGCAGAGTTTGACTCTCTAGTGTTGATAATTTTTCACTTCTAAAGATGTCTGTTTAAAAAGGGATCAGGAATTTCACTGTTACTCTTGGCTTTCTCAACAGTACACCCATCTTACAGGATCCCAGGGGAGAAGAAAAACATGATACTCGAAACTAGAGAATTTAAGAAAATTAGTTTACTAGTTACCCTGGGTAGGAGACTGAGAAATATAATTTAATGGTATCTCTAAATCATTCTAGATATAATAAAATGAAACAAATATTCCTAATCAAATAAGTAGCAATATTTTGCTGCCTTAGTAATATCAAATCAATTAATTATTAATTTTATATAAATAGTAGTTACACAGGAAATGATGTTTAAATTGCTGCCCACATACCTGGCTATCTGAAATTATATTAGGAAGTTGTTTTCTTAAGACCTCTTTACACTGACATGGTAAGCGATGCCAGTGATGTTTGTGAGAACGACCATAAATGCAAATGAGAATGTATGATTGATCTCTTCAAAACAAAGAATAGGAAGATCTGAAAGTAAATAACAGAATTGAAAAACAGCTCAAAATGGGTTTTAAAAGATCTTATTTGCCACTGAGATATAAGTGGGCATATATACTAGGAGTTAAGAACTGACGTAGAAACACAGACCTTAGAAGAAATAGTACTTATACATACAATTTATGGAAATACATATATTGTTTTTCTTAGAGCTGAGTGATGATAGTCATTGCTCAATTGTCAATTTGTATTTTTCTTTGGTAAGTAGATATTGAGAGATGAAGCAGACTGAAGTTCAAAAGAGATGCAATTCTCAGTTTTTGTGATTTTGAAGGTGGTATGTTTTTATTCCCTCTCACTTGATTAAGATGCACCATTATGAAGGCCAAAATCAGGAATTTGATTATCATATAATTTTAATTTTTTGCTGGTTAATGATTGATTATTCCTGTTTATGTCTAAAATATTGTAAATATTGTTCACGAGTAATTAAACCATGGAGTGCTTTTAGATAAATACATTCTAGCATCCTTTTCTGAAAAGTTGAGATTTCATTTCCTACATTATGGGGAAGTACTACCATTTGCATATGTATAATTTATTGTAATAGTGTCGTCCATTAAGTACTTACGGTTTGTCAGGCACTGGGCAAAAACATTTTTGATTCTCAAAATATCTTCTGGTAGAAATATTATAATTTTTTTCCAATTTACAGAAGAAGAAACAGGTTAAGAAAATTTAAAAATTTGTGTAATGCAGACTTACTCAGAAGAGGAGTTGCAGTGTGAAACTGCAGTGTTTGAGGTGAAAACCAACTTCTTAACTATAATTCTACAACTGTAGCTACAAAAAAACACATCTAAAATATTTTTAATAGGGCTATCAAAAGGTACTTCAGGAGAAATTAACTCTAAAGTATTAAAAATGAACAAAACATGTTCTTAACTCTCCTGGAGATTTAATTCAGCTGCAAGCGTGAGATTTGAAAAATAATGACTTAAATAAGATATAGCATTCTTGTTTTGTTTTGTTGTTTTTCCCTTTCATAAGTAAAGTAAGCACAGAGTAGAGAATCCAGAACATATATGGAACCTTTTCTGGATGAGTCTAATGAATGTTCTCAAGTCCTTCAGTCTTTTCTCTCCATCATACTTGAAGCCTGGCATGCTTCATGCTTAAAACTTTCATACTCTACCTGTGGTTCTATGATGACTGCTGAAACCCAAGCAATTACATCCATGGTCCAGGCAATAAGAAGGACCAAAGACAAAAATAGGAGTAGATGAGCTAAAACTACCTACCAATTGAGTCAGATCCCTTTATCAGCAGTTACTTGAAAACCCCAGTTAAAACCTCCACCAACATCATATGAGCAAGAAGCTCTCACAAGGCCACTCCATCTACAATGATAGTGCATCAAATGAAAATTTTCATGTGGGCATGTTGATATGTACCTAACCCCCCAAAAGTATGTTGGTAAAGAAGGAAAAGTGATTTTTTAAAATTTAAATTCAATTAACCAACATATAGTACATCATTTGTTTTTGATGTAGTGTTCAGTGATTCATTAGTGGCATATAATGCCCAGTGCTCATCTCTCTCATAGTAACTAACACTGTTCCCAATGCTAAACGTATAGAAAATTTATTTTTTTAATTGTATGTAAATATGAACACACGTATATATATTTGTCTGTTGCATCCTTTTTTTCTCCTTAAGCATGATCTGATAAGTTTTACATTTTCTCATGTTTCAAATATAGTACAAAGAAAAGGTTATAATGAGATCACTTTTAATAATAAAAAAAAAATCCCTGAGGGCTATTCTATGTCCAGATAAAGGCATCTTTCCTCAAAAGCTACTAGCTCTTGATTTCTCCAGCAAAACCCTGTTCTGTCTGAGAAGTGAGGACATAATTAGGTAAGTGGTCTTCCAAAGTGGGATCACATAAAAGGGACATGCTAGCTTTTTATTTTTGTTTCTATTATTATGATTACTATTGCTTTTATTATTAATTTGGTAAGAGATCACTAAATTCAAATAGAATAAATGTATTTGATTCACCATATAGTTAACCTCTACTCTTTGACTTAGTAAAAGCTGTCCTCGTAATTTTATCGATGCATACAAAGTTAACTACTTCATGTCACTTTTCCTTCTTTGGTATTAGAAGTTAACCCTGGACAGCTTAAGTAAACAGAAAAACTTATGGGAAAGTTACGAACATGAGTGAAGGGAAAACTGAGGGAAAAGATTTGAAAAGTACTGAAATGAGGACAACTATATGGTTCCCAAGTTCACAGTAGCAGAAACCAAGGGACAGTTCCTTAAGATTAAAGCAGCCCCAGCATCTCCAGTCTTCTCATCCCACGTGGAAGTTTCAGTTCCAGGCAGAGAGATGGCAGCTGGTTTGTTGAGCACCATGCATTTGGATGGACCAGACCTATGGGATAGAGAGTTCTCCAATACAAATCCACAGTGTTTTTACCGAAAGTGGCATAAATGACTCCTGTTCAATATAACTTGTGAAGGTTTGTCTTTCTCTGAGGTGGCATACTAAGTAGTTTTCAGGGACTCAAAAATATGAATATCAGGAATATTTGGAAACACACAATAATGCTTGGGTCCATTGTAAACAGTAGGCTGTCCTTACAACTTCCTTTAATGTTTAAATGCCAGGTGCTGTGGAAACCTTTTCTATTTGTCTTATTCTATCGAGATGAAGGTCACATTTTTATGACCATTGATGTCACCCTGTTTTCCTCCTCATTCCTTGTATATTTGCAGGCACTCTGGCCAAAAATGAAAAGCACTTCCCTTTTGTTTTCCTATGGGATCACATACAACACCACAGTGGCAAAGCAAGCAAATGACTTTTTTCTACTATTAGTCTGGTACCAGAAACTATTTCATCTCCACAGAAGCAACTGCAATCTAAATTGCTTTTTGATCCATAGATACATTTATTTTTCTGTTTTCGTCGCTGTTGTTTTTGTTTCTCTCCAAACGCAAATATAATACAGATTTTAGAATTCCCCTCTGAAAAGAGGGGAGGCACATATGCTTTTTGTATAAACTGGGTTAACATTCACATTTATGAGTCTGTTCTTTTCTTTGAAGTTTCTATTTCAGGCAGGAATGATAAGCAGAGACCAACAATGTGACTAACATTGTACTTTTCATTTCTTTATGCAATTCTTATTTTATGTCAGTATATATCACCTGACATTTTTAACTGCATCTCCAGTTTTTTTCAACCACTTTACTTTTTTAAAAGATTTTATTTATTCATTCGAGAGAGAGAGTATGAGCAAGGGGAGAAGCAGAGGGAGAAGTAGGCTCCCTGCTGAGCAGGGAGCAGAATCTTAGGCTGGAGGCTCCATCTTGGGGGCCAGGGATCATGACCTGAGCAGAAGGCAGACACTTAACTGACTGGGCCACCCAGGCATCCCTCAACAATTTTAGGTAAGTTTTTCATAGATGTAGTTTTGATGACTTTATGAGCTATTGTTACAAAACTATGGAAATCACAAGGAAAATCTGAAAGCTAAAACAACTTGCAGTGACTTAGCTTTATTGGAAAAACCAATATCTGTTGATGTTGGCCCAGGAGCAGGTTTAAGAACCAGTGGTTATTAAGAAACAGAACTGAGGGAATATATGAAATGTATTTATATGAGTATATGAATTTATATGAATATATGAAAGGTACAGGCACATATGACCAAGACCTAAAAATACTTATAAACATTTTTCATTATTAATATCTTTAATATTAACATGTTTTTATCAGGATATTAATCTCACTATTATGATTGTTGTAGGTCTTCACAGGATGACTAATCAAGAGCTCCTCTAGCTGTAGATTTTCTTTTCACTTACACAAATTAAAAAGTAAATCCTAAGCTATCAGGAAAATGAGCTGAAATAAAAATACTCTCTGCTCACATTCTTTTTGTATTGTCTTTTCTTTAAAAAATCTCGTAATTCATATGAATAGAATGTCTTTTGTGGCTGTTTATAAAAATAGAGACTGTGGATTACCTTCAAAGTCTACAGATAGGTGATTATATAAAACAATACTACACTTAAACAAAGATGGGTTCCCTGACTCATAGTCTGAGTGAGGACATAACAATTTTGTGAGACATTATCATCAATAATACTTCAAAAATAAGAACTAAGAATTTGGTGCAAAATGTCACAGTTTAAAAGAATAATAACATGCAAGAAAATTGTGTACTTGTGATCATCCTTAGCGGTATAAAAGTGAGATTAGTTCAAAAGGCCATTTTAGTTGATTCATGGGCTCTGAGAAGCTGCAAAGCAGAGCATGAAAACGTTACTGTTTAAGACAGACATTGGCCTGGGTGATTTGAGTATAAGCTATGGTAAGAAGAGAGCAGTGATGGGGCGCTAACATAAATATTTGCACATGACCATGGAAAGAATAAGTGTCATTTTTCAGGCAAGTTTCTAACAGAACTATTATTGCACACTTTCTTTGGAAGAACCATTTCTGAGGAAGTACAATCAACACTCATTCCCTGAGATGGACCTACTCCTTCAGAACTGTTCTTGTCTATCATCCTCTTATTTGATTTTCCTAAGATTCAGTGTCAACTGTCGACTATCTTCATAATACCCTATTACAGTGTTCTGCTGTGTGTGTGTGTGTGTGTGTGTGTGTGTGTGTGTGAGAGAGAGAGAGAGAGAGAGAGAGAGAGAGAGAGACAACGCGTTGTGTGCGGGCGTGCCCCTATGTATATTTAAGGCCAACTCAAGTCTCCCAAATGAAGGCAGCAGAACCACATTTTACTTTTGTCAGAAGTGATGCAGGACCTTGATGAGCATGTTGAAAATGGTGTAGATAGAGAAGCTCCCTGTGTAGATTAATTCAGTGCACAGCTGGGGCTGGGAAGGCAAGCCCATTCGAGGGAATGAAGAATGGCCGATCAGGGGTGGAGCTGCCCGCCTCCCTCTCCACAATGTACTAATCCTCAATTTGGCACTGCTTTAAAAGAAAAGAAATCTAAATTGAGGCCAGCTGATTTCTTACTGAATCAGCCAGCTGGATGTGGAGCCAATTTCCGCAGCGTCCACGCTGTGGTAGCCAGGAAATATTTTAATTGAAAGAACTCGATGTTGACAAATACTGAAGACAGCCTATTTATAACTTTTAACCAATATTTATGGAATTCCCTGATTTAATAACATTTCTCTTTAAACTTGATTGCAAAATAGAAAATTGTCAGGCGAGAACCAAAGCTCAATGATGTGGAAGGGTAATAAGTAAAACCAGAGAAAAGGAAGAGAAAATAGAACTAGTAAATGTCCGACACAGATCAACAGGCACGTGCCTGTGAGGCCGGTGACATAAGCATATTCAACCAAAATAATTTCAAGTTGTAACATTTTTAAATATAGTTTAGGAGGCTTGATATGATAAAGTCAGTGTTGCTACGTTTTTAAATACATCCAGTCTTAAGAGGTATGTCTAAATTCTGCATAGTACCTAGGGCATCTTATTTTGCTAGCCAAACAGTGATTTGGCTTAGCTATTCCTTTTTTGAGAAAAAATAACTTGTGTTTAAAATGACCTTAAAACACAAATCCAATACAAACTTTCTCTCTTCTTTAACATGGGCACAGTGATTTGAAAGTGCCCACCTTGATTATAAGGATGATATTATAATCTTTAAAATAGATGCCTTAATTTCTTAAAGATCATGGAAGAGTTTTTTATTTACCTTGTTCTACAATTAAAGCTATGTAGTTTTGGAGTTGTCTTTTTATCAACAAATGTTTACTATTTGAAGACAGTGCTTTTTGTCTTTATAAGTTATTCTGTTTCCTCTAAATCTATTTTCTTTTTTAAATAACTCAACTTTCTACAATATTTAATGTGATGCGCAGAGCCATTTTTTCTTATAATCAGAAATATTATTGTTATAAAGTTACTTTTACACAGCCAAAAGGAATGAAGAATAGGAAAGTAAAAAATAGTTTGGAACATGGCTTGTTCCATAGTGAAATGGTAGTAACATCCAAACTTGATGATTTGTGCAGTTCCAGATACCTGTGTATCACAAATATAATCACATAATGATATTGGGTATTGGGAAGATGCTATTACTTAAATTTACGTGGTTGGGGAATCTACCGTTATGTTTCCCATTACTGCTACTGATGATGGAGAACTAGCAAGTGTGGCTTTGCAGGTCTCTGTGGTCTGCTGGAAGGCAGCTCTCCCTAGTGGACACTTTGCTATCACCATGCCCAGCCTATGCCTCAAGAGTAAGGAAAGTCCCCATGAACTTTCTGAGTACAGATTGATCTACCTGGATAAATAAGTATAGAGATGTCAGGTATAGCATATATACATTTTGAGAATATTGTTATCTTAAGTGATAAATTGTTTTTGGAGTGGGGATGTAAAAAATCTAACATCATCTTCCTCTTTCAAAATAAGCAAGTATGTTTATGCATCCTCAGCCTTCAAATGAGTTATTATTTGTAGAAGTAAATAGTAAGAAGTGATAAGAGACATATTTTAGTTCATTCATGGGAGAGATTAAGAGGGATGTTTGAATTCATGGAATCTGGTATAAAAACATTCACAAATAAAACCTCAGTGTAAATTTTTAAAAAATTTGGTAGAGAACTGTCGAGAATTATTTAATCATAGAGGACTGTGCCTGCCATAGAATTTCATAAGTAATCATATTGGGGAGATAGATGCACCTCATTACTCACTTTCCATTTTTATGAAAGTTTCATCCACATGTGCAATGATGCATTTATAGGTTTACACCCTCTTTGGAAAAAAAAAAAAAAGCATTTTGCATTTAAATTGCCCTTCCTCTTCCTAAAGTATCTCTGAGAAGAGTAGAGCCTTAAAATAATAATATATAATAAAAATAGAACAATACTGAACACAGTTTGAAACAGTATATTTTAATTTCATATAACTCATTTAGTTTGTTAGATTATTTACTTTTGATAGCACAAAGTTGTGAAGTAATAATTATAGGGGAAAATATCTCTTTTCTAATATTTGTGGCAAAGTGATGGATTATGGTCTAGCCCTTGAGGGTACAGTCGGCTATGGAGAAGGCCAGGCACATGGTTTTGTTCATTGCTAGACCTTTCCATGATCTCATTTAAAAAGTAAGAAGTTAAAAAGACATTAAGAAAAATAGAATTACCCATGTGCAACCCTCTACACCCTTCCGGTTTTCTTCATTCCTGAAATCCCTTCATTTTTGTTATGAGGAGGCATATTTAAAGTTATTATCTGGCTTTGTTCCCATGTTGTCACGGGAAGTAGAGACTGTTGTTGTTTGTTTGTTTGTTTGTTTTTGCAGAGGAGGGGAGTCTCCATCAGCCGAATAATGTTTAAAAAGTAGCCCGCATGTACTTTCTGACTGGGTACTGTCTAAATCTATGAATAAATTAACACCATGTAAGGAAATTCCCTTTCCTGGGCTGCCTCAGCATCCATGGAGGTTCTTTTTGGTCTTGGCTTCAATTAAAGAACAGATTAGAAGAACAGGGGTCATCATTAAAGCTGTAGCCTCTCCTTCAAAGTCATACAGGAGCCTCAGGTTAGCATGTCATTAAAGAAACACCAGGAAACATAAATTTCATATTTTCTTTTATTTTATTTTATTTATTTATTTTAAAGATTTTTATTTATTTATTTGACAGCGAGAAACACAGCTAGAGAGGGAATGCAGCAGGGGGAGTGAGAGAGGGAGAAGCAGGCTTCCCGCCGAGCAGGGAGCCCGATGTGGGACTCGATCGTGGGTCTCTGGGATCATGACCTGAGCCGAAGGCAGTCGCTTAACCAACTGAGCCACCCAGATGCCCCAAATTTCATATTTTAAAAATGCTCATTTCTGTATTAAAATCCCGGACCAGCAAATTTCTATTCAGAAAAGAAATGAAAGAGGCAAAGAGAGGTTGATTGGGAGCAGAGAGAAAGATTTCAGAAGGAGGACCCTGTGCCACTCATCTGTAGTGGGTGAGCTGAAACTTAAGCCCTCCCCAGATTTCTGAGGCTGCCAGGCTCATATGGAGAAATTGAAAAGGAAAACAGAGGACTCATATTATCAGCTGAGACTAACTAAGGTGACTGGTGTGTTGGCATTTCTTAAAAAGGGAATTTTTTTCCTTTCTTCCTCTGCATGAGCTAAAAAAAGCACACTTTGCAGAATGGCTGCATGAAACCAGCATGTGTTATCTACGGGAGCAGGAGGATACTTAGTGCCCTGGCTAGGCCCTTTAGAAATACAGTCCTTCTTGTCCTTGTAAAGACTTCTCCCTCTTGTTTTCATATTAAACTCTCTCTTCCAGAAGCCAGATTAACCTGAGAACAGAAAAAAGGAAAGAATCATGAGGTGATCCCCAGACTTCTGTAGGCTTGGATTTCTTACTTTCTCTCACAGTTATTTAGGATGATGTTTTAAAAAGTTACTTTTGTATCATCACATTAAATTTCTATTATTGATGCATATTTTCTGATTTAATCTTTTTTTTAAAGATTTTATTTATTTATTTGACAGAGAGAAACACAGTGAGAGAGGGAGCAGACTCAGGGGAAGTGAGAGAGGAAGAAGCAGGTTTCCTGCCTAGCAGGGAGGCCAATGTGGGGTTCGATCCCAGGACTCTGGGTTCATGACCTGAGCTGAAGGCAAATGTTTAACGCCTGAGCCACCCAGGCACCCCTTCCTGATTTAATCCTTAATGACTTTGAATATGAGAAGTAATGCAGCAGTTGAGCTTTATTTTATATTCATTATACATGCAGATTAGCTATTATTGCAAAAATTATTGCTATTGTCAGAAAATTTAGGATTATTAAATAGTTAAGCAAATATTTTTACATATGAATATAAAGTTTCATGTGACATTATCCGAAGATAATATACTGTTTCGATGTCACATATTTTTTTGAAAAATCTTGAAATCTTTCAATACTCCTGCAAGAAAGATTTGAGAAAGGAAAATTTAAATAGCTCTTAAGACTGTAGAATTATTTAGTGAATAACTTTTTTTGGCTACTGGTGACACTGGCCCTTTAAAGGCCAATAACACATAATCAGCCATTCCTTGACCATTCAAATAGAAATCTAAGGACGTTTTCAGTTGAATAGTTGCATTGCAATGTGAAATGGGGTGTATCAACAGAAATAACCCTTTTCATTTTACCTAATCCCAGGAAATAAAAGCTTTAGCTAATAATAACCCATCCTTACATTAGAAATGTAATTCTAGTAACGGAAAAATCTGAAATAGCTGACCACATACCATTCATCATGGAATGTCAAACAGCCATCAGTTCAAGAATAGAACTGAGGTGCCAAAGTAGATATGAAAATAGTTTTATTTTCAGACCCTCTTCCTATGAAAAAAGAACAGTGGGGAGCACCCCTAAGTCTACCCCCTTTGCAATTTTAGCATTGGTGTTGGAGTAAGAAGCATTCAAAACATGCTTGATTTCTTCCGTTTAATGTTTAAAAGCATTTTTCTGATGCATATATACAAAACTAGATAAACAAAGCTATATTAAAAGGAGCTTTAAGGTGCATACATAAAAAAGTGTTAAAAATTATCAGCTAATTTTGAATAAAGTGATAACTAGTATAAAACCTGAGAAAACAAATTGCTGAGAAAGCAAAAATAGCTATCTTTCATTTCATTCACAAAAGATTCATAGATTAGCACACTGGATAGTAAAATATCTATTTGATTTTTTTATTTAAGTGTGATTCTACAGTTTGTATGGTGATATGTATTTTAGCAATTGATACACATCACTGGAATATATAAACATATTTATATATATAGGTATAGCTATTTATTGCTATTATTTAATTATGCTTTTTAAAAAAGTAAATATGTTGACATTATATCCATTCAATTTCCATTAGGCGGTAAGTTAATACAGACTTGTGCACGTAATGAAAGGGCATAATAAGAGATTTTACCAAGGATTTTCACTTTAAAGTGAGTGTTAAAGATTAAAATTTATACGCATAACACCAATCCAAAGTAAATATCAAGAAGGTGAATAATTAAGATATTACTTACACTTTAGTACTGTGCAATCCATATTGTTTCTCGATTAATCCCCTCCCACCAGCTGATTTTTATAATAATCTTGCTTTCTTTAAAGTCATTTTAGCATTTATGAATGTATCCTCAAATAATATGGTTTAGTTTTGCTTGCTTTGAGGACTTGTAAAAATAAAATCATATTGTAATTGGATTTTGTGTCTTGCCTTTCAAAATTTTATTTGTGAGACTCATCAACATTGTTGGGTGTTGCTCTAGTTGATTCATTTACATTGCTATGTGTTTCACTGTATGCCACAATTTATTTGTCTATTCCACTACTGATGGTCATCTAGGTTGTTTCCAATTTAAGGCAATTGTAAACAATGCTTTTTTGAGTATTCATATTTTTACAGATAAAGATATAGATATAAATATATCCTGGTATATGTATGATGTATTTATTATGGTTACATATTTGGGAATGCAATTAATTAGTGGGTTATAACATACACATTTCTTCAATAATATGAAATAATATATATGGATTTTTATTTTTAAGATTTTATTTGTTTATTTGAAAGAGATATAGAGAGGGTAAGGACACCAGCAGAGTGAGGGACTGAGGGAGAAGCAGATTCCTCACCAAGCAGGGAGACTGATCTGGGGCTCAGTCCCAGGACTCTTGGATCATGACTTCTGTTTTGTTGACAGTTTCCTTTGTTGTGCAGAAGCTTTTTATCTTGATGAAGTCTCAGAAGTTCATTTTTGCTTTTCTTTTCTTTGCCTTTGGAGACATGTCTTGAAAGAAGTTGCTGTTGAAGAGGTTATGCCTACGTTCTCTAGGATTTTGATGGATTCTTGTCTCATATTGAGGTCTTTGATCCATTTTGAGTTTATCTTTATGCATGGTGGAAGAGAATGGTTGAGTGTCATTCTTCTGTATATAGTTGTCCAATTTTCCCGGCACCATTTATTGAAGAGACTGTCTTTTTTCCATTGGATATTTTTTCCTGATTTGTTGAAATTAGTTGACCATAAAGTTGAAAGTCCATATCTAAGCTCTCTACTCTGTTCCATTGGTCTATGTGCCTGTTTTTGTGCCAGTACCATGCTGTTTTGGTGATCACAGCTTTGTAATATATCTTGAAATCAGAAAACATGATGCCTCCAGGTTTGTTTTTCTTTTTCAACATTTCCTTGGCAATTCAGGGTCTTTTCTTGTCTAGGTACAAACTCTTATTATTACCCTAGAAGTTCCCTCTTGCCTCTTCCCTGTTACCACCACTCCCACAGAGGCAGCCATTACTGTAATTTTTCTTTGCCATAGATTAGTTGTGCTTGCTTTAGAAATTCATCTAAGTGGGGGTGCTTGTGTGGCTTCATCAGTTAAGTGTCTGTCTTCAGCTCAGGTCATGATGCCAGGGCCCTGGGATGGAGCCTATGTCGATTGCTCAGGCTTCCTGCTCAGTGGGAAACCTGATTCTCCTTCTCCCTCTGCAGCTCTTCCTGCTTGTGCTCACTCTCTCTCTCTCTCTGTCAAATAAATAAATAAAATTAAAAAAAATAATAAATTCATATAAGTGGAATCCTATGGTAAATATTGTTTTAGGTAAAGTTTTTTTTTTTCCTTTTACATGGTATATCATTTGGAGATTCATTCATGTTATTATATGTATTAGGAGACTGGTTATTTTTATTGCTTGGTGGTATTCCATTTTGTGAATATACACTATTTATATTTGGTTATCCATTCTCTTCCCAAGATGTATCAGGGCTCTTTTCAGTTTGAGGACATTATGAATAAAGTTTCTATGAACATTCTTTGTCAAGTGTTTTTGTTTGTTTGTTTGCTTGCTTGCTTGGTCATTCTTTATGTGGGCTGCATTTAATTTTCTTAGGTTGAAACTTAGGCATGGAATGAGTGAACCATAGGGAGTATGCATTTATTTTTTTTATAAAATAGCAACCAGTCATTTTGCATAGTATTAGTTCATTTTTACTCTTATTGAGAGTGTATGGAATGTTACGTTACTCCATTTTGTGAAAATTTGGTGTTTTCATTTTTTAAAAAATTCTAGCCATGCTTATTGACATGTTGTGGTAACTCATTGTGGTTTGAATTTGCAATTCTCTGTTGAGTTCTCACATGACCATTTCTTAATATAACTTTATGCTATTGTACATTTCCTTTTGTGAAGGGTCTATTCACATGGTTTACCAGGTTTTTTGGGGGGGAGGTTGTCTCTCTTATAAAAATAATGATAAGGGTTATAGAAGTTCTTTATTTATCTAGGATAGAAATACTGTGAGTTATTGTTTTGATTTTCTAAATGATGTCATCATGATAAGCAGAAGTTTTCAATTTTTTTACATCTTTTTAATAGAGATGAGGTTAATGTAACATAAAATTATCTATTTTAAAGGGTGCAATTGGGTGGCATTCAGTATATTCATGAGATTATGCTTCTTTTTTTTTTTTTTTTTTAAAGATTTTATTTATTTGACAGAGAGAAACACAGCCAGAGAGGGAACACAAGCAGGGGGAGCGAGAGAGGGAGAAGCAGGCTTCCCACCAAGCAGGGAGCCCGATGTGGGACTCGATCCTGGGTCTCCAGGATCATGACCTGAGCTGAAGGCAGTCGCTTCACCAACTAAGCCACGCAGGCGCCCCACGATATTATGCTTCTATCTAGTTCCAAAACATTCTCATCATGCCAAAAGAAAACTCCATGCCCATTAAGCAGTTACCCTCTATTCCTTACCCTCTGCAGCTCCTGGTAGTCAAAAATCTGCCTTTGTCTCCATGGATTATCTCTTCTGGATATTTAATAAAAAAGAAATAATGCAATATTTTTCTCTTTGTGTTTGGCTTCTTTTACTTCGTTTCATCCATGTTATGGCATGTATCGGTACTTCAACTGTTTCTTTGACTAATATTCCATTTTATTCTATATACTACATTTTATTTTTTCCCTTCATATGTTGATGCATACTTGGGCTTTTCCTGCCTTTTAATTATTGTGAATGGAAACCTTTAATAAATAAAATATTTTCAAGTTTTCTTTATTGTTTTAGCTTTTAAATCTAGGTCTAGAACTTATCTCAAACCATTTTTTATGTATTCTTACACAGAAATCAAAGATCTCTCTTCCTCTTTCACTTCTTTCCCTCTACATCACCCCATTCCTATCCTCTCCCCCTTTGCCACCTCTTCTCCTACTCCTTCTTTCACATTTATTTCTTCCTGCCCCTCCTCCTCTTCTTTTACTCCTTCTCCTTGCTTCTTGTCTTTCTTATTTTTCTTCTCTTTTTTCTTCTTATCTTTTTTCTTTCTTGTATGAGTATCTAGTAGTTCCAGATCCACTTTTAGAAAACACTTTTCTTTTCCATTGGGTTTCTTTCTTTTGTTTCCTTTGTCAAAAATCGAATATAATACTATATCTGGACTCTTAATTCCATTCCAGTGATCTACAGGTCAATTTTAAAGCCAACTTTGTACAGTCTCAATTAGTGTAGTGTCACAGTAAGATAGGCAGTGTAGGGACACCTGGGTGGCTCAGTTGGTTAAGCGACTGCCTTCGGCTCAGGTCATGATCCTGGAGACCCAGGATCGAGTCCCACATCGGGTTTCCTGCTCGGCGAGAAGCCTGCTTCTCCTTCTCTCACTCCCCCTGCTTGTGTTCCCTCTCTGGCTGTGTTTCTCTCTGTCAAATAAATAAAATCTTAAAGAAAAAAAAAATAAAAAAAAAAGATAGGCGTGTAATATCCAACTTTACTCTTTTAATAAAGATGGCTCTCTCTATTATGTTTTTTGAATCACATACCGATTTTAAAATTAGCTGGCCTATTTCTCCAAACATGTCTGTGCATATTATGACTGAGATAAAATTGAATTTATATAACAATTGGTAGAGAATTTATTTCGTTTTTTAATAGATGGAGAGAGAGAAGCAGATTGACCACTGAGCAAGGAGCCCAATGATCCCAGAACTTCAAGGCCATGACCTGAGCTAAAGGCAGACGCTTATCAGGCTAAGCCATCCAGGTGCTCTGAGAATTTATTTCTTAATAATATAAAGTCTTCTAATTCATGTATATGGTATATATCTACATTTATTTAGTCTTTCTTTATTACCCTTACAAAGTATTATAGATTTTAATGTAGAGTTCTTGCTAAATTATTTCTAATTACTTATATTTTTGATGTAACTGTTAATATAATTTTTAAGTTTTTGTGTTTTGCATTTTTGATTGTAGAAAACTGGATTTTGTGAACTTCAGTCTTAAAATCTTGCCAAACACTCCTATTCATATTACTTATTCTTTTGTATGTGTCTTAGGATTTTCTATGTAGGCATTCATGTTATCTTCAAAGGGAGAAAGTTTGACTTTGCCCTTTCATCTTCATGGTTTTACTTCTCTTCTCTGCCTTCTCCTTTGTTATAATACTGAATAGAAGAGTTGAGAGAGCATTATTTTAGTGTTTCTACTCTTAGAAGAGTTCAGGATTACATAATTGTAAGTTACCCCAGATTTTTGTAGACACTGTCTATCAAATTGATGAAGATCCTTTATAATCCTAGATTACTGAGAATATTTTTCATGAAAATACTTAATCAAAATGCTTTTTTATCATTAAAATGATATATCGGGGTTTTCGGATTTGTTAACATGAGGACTTACATTGATTAGATTTCAAAAAATAACCGAACCTTTTATTATAGGAGTAAATCTCACTTGGCCATCAAATACTACTCCTTTTAGATATTGCTGGATTCAATTTGTTGTATTTTGTTAACGATGTTTGCTTCATTGTTCATGAAAGACGATCATCTCTGTGTATATTTTTACAACATTAATTTTAGATTTTAGCCTTAAGATTATGGTGGCCTTGGTGTTCGTAGGTAGCTCAGCCAGTTAAGCATTTGCCTTTGCCTCAGGTTAGGGTCCTGGCAGCATCCTGGTATGGAGCCCCACATCAGGCTTCCTGCTCCATTGGGAGTTTGCGTCTCCCTCTACCTCTGCTCCTCCTCCATGCTCCTGATCACTTCCTCTCTCTTTCTGTCACTCACTTTCTATCGAATAAATAAATAAATAATCTTAAAAAGCTTATGATGGCCTCCTACAATATGTTCTGAGGGAAAAACTCTATAATACTGATACTTTTTATTTTGAGTGTTCGATATAATTCTCAGTATAACAATCTAGTTTTGGAGTTTTCTATATGAAAAGGATTTGGTACAACTACATCTACTTAATGTATCAGATATTATTATATATTTTCCCTAATCATATGATATTTATTCTTCTCAATCACTGCTTTCAAAACTCTCTTTTTAATATTGGTTTTTAAAAGTTTTATTAGAGGGGTGCCTGGGTGGCTTAGTTGGTTAAGCGACTGCCTTCAGCTCAGGTCATGATCCTGGAGACCCGGGCTGAGTCCCACATCGGGCTCCCTGCTCGGCGGGAAGCCTGCTTCTCCATCTCTCACTCCCCTTGTGTTCCCTCTCTCACTGTGTTTCTCTCTGTCAAATAAATTAAATCTTTAAAAAAAAAAGTTTATTAGAATATATTTAAATATAATTTTCTTTGTTTTTGTACTTACCTGGCTTGGGGTTCACTGAACATCAGTTTATAATTTCATGAAATTTAGGAATTTTCAACATGATTTCAAATTTTTTCTGTTCTCTCTCTCTCTCTCTCTCTCATCTCCTTTTGTGACTTTAATTACATACATTTTATAGACTGCCCCATTGAGGTTCTGTTCATTTTTTTCTCAATACATTTCCTTTCTATACTAAAGATTAGTTAACTTCCCTTGACCTTTTTTTAGGTTAATTGGGCATTTGCTTTATTTTCTGCATGATGTTAAATCCATTAGTTAATATTTAATTACAAATATTTTATTATTTTTTCCTAGAATTCCTATTTGGTTTGTTTTTAGTGCTCTATTTGTAGACTGAGAATCTTGTATATTCATTAATTATTGTCAAATTTTCCCTTATACTATTATATATAGTAAATATATTAATGTCTTTTATACAAAACCTAATATCTGAGTCATCTTTGGGTTATTTTCTCTACTTTTTTCCTTGCCTTTAATCACATTTTTCCATTTATTCATGTCTTCAGTAGTTTTTAAAATATATTTTGTATACTCTGAATAATACACTGTAGAAAATCTAATAAAATAAGATAAAGACAGGGAAGAAAGCAAACTACAAGAGACTCCTAGCTATAAGGAACAGATTGAGGGTTGCTGGAGGGGAAGTGGGTGGGGGGATAGGATAATTGGGTGATGGGCACTAAGGAGGGCAGTTGATGTAATGAGTATTGCCTGTTACATGCAACTGATGACTCACCAAATTCTAACCCAAAACTAATAATATATTATTTAAAAAAAAAATAGAGGGGGCTCCTGCGTAGCTCAGTTGGTTAAGCGACTGCCTTTGGTTCAGGTCATGATCCCGGAGATCAGGGATCGAGTCCCACATTGGGCTCCCTGCTTGGCAGAAGGCCTGCTTCTCCCTCTCTCACTCCCCCTGCTTGTGTTCCCTCTCTGGCTGTGTTTCTCTCTGTCAAATAAATAAAATCTCTTTTTTTTTTTTTTAAAAAAGAGAGAGTGTCATGGGATCAAATCTAATTGTAAGAGAAGAGGTAGAAGAAAATGATACACTATTGAAAATGTAGAAATAATATATTGAAGAAAGAAAAACTTACTCTAAGAAGTTTTAGGGTTTTGTAAAAACAGATGCTTAACTTGGGTAGACTCACATTCCAGAATCTGTCTTTCTAGTGGTAGGCAGCACTGAGACTGATCATTTCATGTAGTTTTTCAGCAGTTATTTATTGCAGGAAAATTTTCAAATACATTTCAGTGTCCAACCTTGGGTTTGGGCTGATAATGACATGCTAGCTGAATTTTAGATCTGACTCTCCTTTTTTTCCAAGGCCTGCTTGCTGGGCCAATCTAAAAAACCATTTGAATAGTAAAGGCTTAATAAAGTGAAATTATCCTGAATTGGATAAATTTGATATCAATTAAAAGCTCCAACAGGCTCCTAAATTGTGTAATAGATATTTATAGTTTACTCTAGGCTTCAAGTACAACTTGAGATGATCCCAAACAATTTAGTCATTGGAGACTATGCTAAATCATCCCTGTAGAAGAAGGATTTTGAGTAAAGAGATATATATGCTCAAGTATGTAAGGAAGTAAACAGGAAGTCTGTAGTTGGCCCATGTTAGTTCTCCATATGGGCTTTGTCATCATTTTTATTCATATCACTGTCCCAGAATTGTGACTTATTCAAACTCTTCCTTCAAAATCTATTTTATATATAACTTATTTGATTGTCAGTATGATAAAAAAACTGAAACATTTTTAAAAATTAAATTAATATAGGGGCACCTGGGTGGCTCAGTTGGTTATGCGACTGCCTTCGGCTCAGGTCATGATCTCGGAGACGGAGGATCGAGTCCCACATCGGGCTCCCTGCTCGGCGGAAAGCCTGCTTCTCCCTCTCTCACTCCCCCTGCTTGTGTTCTCTCTCTAGCTGTGTTTCTCTCTGTCAAATAAATAAAATCTTTAAAAAAAATTTAATTAATATGAAAATGATACTGAGATTAATCCTTTAGTAGATGTGGATAACATGGGAGAAACTGATTTTTACTCTCTGCTTTAAAATGTTAATATAATAAATGACAAGACAAGAAAGAGTAAGGCCCAATAAGACTTAAAGTGTAGCTTTATGTATAAGAAGGGCTTTCAATTATTGAGCCATTATTTTGGTTTATTTTGTATTTTTTTAAAGATATTTTTATTTATTTATTTAACTTAACCAACTGAACCACCCAGGTACCCCTTATTTTGTGTTTTTATTTTTATTTTGTTTACTTCTCAGTCTCACTCACTGGTTTATATTTCTTTATTCATAAATAAAGAAATTTATTCATAAATAGATAATATGTGATAATGGGGTACATCTAGAAGTTGTATCCTTGGGTTTTTATTCCAGGAATTAAAAACTTTAGGTTTTGAAATTTAATTTTGGGAGAACAGGCTTTCATGGATAGCAATGAATGACTATATATAAAAAGTGGGAAAGGCAAGAGAATTTTCATGCTGGTAGATGTTAGAAGAGAGGACAGTGGCTAAAATCTAGCACAAAGAGGGTGTCCCATGAATTGTTAATACTTGTTTCCTTGATATGATTGTTAATTGAATGAACAAGTTCAGTTTGTGAGTTCATAAATGGCAGAATTATATTCTCCCTTTCTGTATGTGTAAGTAAAGTGGTATATACACATCTATCTAGATCTATATACTAAATTAGATAGCTGTATGTATTAGAAGCACTAAGAGAAAGATATAGATTAAGGAAATGGAGAAATATAGATTAAATTTATTATTAAAATTAAGAAGGAAGAGAGTCATGAGATCAAACCTGAGTAATTCTAAGCGAATAGACAAAAGAAAATGAGTAGGGCACGTGGGTGGCTCAATGGGTTGAGCCTCTGCCTTCGGCTCAGGTCATGATTGAGGCCGGCATTGAGGTCTCTGCTGAGCAAGGAACCTGCTTCCTCCTCTCTCTCTCTGCCTGCTTGTGATCTCTCTCTCTCTGTCAAATAAATAAATAAAATCTTAAAAAAAAAAAGAAAAGAAAATGAGTAATGAAGGAGATTGAAAAGGTAGGGCAAATGGTAAGTTAGAAGAAAAATGTTCCATGGAAGTCAGGAAAAGAGTATTTACAAGAAAGAGAGAATTAACTATCTAGAATATTTCTGAGTAGTCAGATGAAATGAGATATAAAAGTATTGTTCATTGATCATAGCATTAAAAAAGTCTATAGGAACTTTAGCCACAGCAGTTTTCATGAAATATTGGTAGTCAAATCAAGATAAAATACTGTTGAAGAATAAATGAGAAATAAGGAAGAGAAAGCAGTGTATATGGTCAGTGCCATGTTGGATTTTACAAAAAAAGTAGAGCAGTGGTAAGAGCTTTATGTGGGATATACAAAATGATGTGTAAATGCTGGTGCTAAGGATCCATAAAAAATGAGAAATTGAAAATGTTAAAGAATGAGGAGATAAAGGAGAACATAGTACCCTCAGGAGATGGGAAGTTCTGGCATCCAGAATAAATATAAAGGGTCTTACTTTTGTTAGGAAGAGGGATAGTTCTTATATTGGAAAAAAACAAAAGAGGGAAGGCATAGAAAACTAGTGTGATCATGGGTAGCTTTATAGATGATTGGTTTAAGATGGGAAACTTTCCTTCTGCAGGCTTCTCAGTGAAAGAGAGATTGAGTTTGGGGGAAAGAGATAGGGACTATTAGTGTAAAGAGGACTTAGACTGTATTGATGAGTCATAGTGGTGAATGAATCCGTAGCAGTAAATAGGTGGAATGGAAGTAAAGTCCCTGGAAGGCCTTCATGATGGTATCAAGGGTAGAAGAAAACAATTATAATTATCTTCCAAAAATTATAATTATGTAAATAATATAGTCAATAGATGATAGCAGCAAGAAGGAGAATACTGTGAAAGAGCCTTATGAAGTTCAAAAGAATAGGAATTCTCTCAAAACTGAAGGAGACTTTGTGGCCTGGGAAAATGAATAGAAAAAAATAACATGAATGCCACTTTCAGACCAAATGTAAAGAAAACTTTCATTTAAGAAGCATACAGGGAAGCCAGTTTCATTTTTGCTAACACAAGCAGTGTTCAGAGAAGAGTTTTAAAGTGGGAAAGAGTGTGAAGCACAAGGATCCAGAGTTCAAGGAACACAGCAGGAGTGTATAAGAGGGCAGGAAGTATGGAGAGCTCAGTCAAAGAACCCGATGCACAAAGAATTATGGGATGGATTATAAGTTAGTGATGATATGGAAGGCTTTGTTTTAGCAAGCAGTGCAAATATGTCTGTGAGGCCCAATAAATTCAGTGGAGATAATGTCTAGAACAATGACTTCCTTATCTACATGTTTGTTTCAGACATGGGAGATGTGAATATGTATGTGTATGTGTGTGTTTGTGTGTAGTCAAGAGTTCTTCACTAATACTATATGTGTAAGAGAAAGAGGATTGAGAATGTTGAACACTAAGCATGATCATTAAGGATTAGGTATTAACAGCTAGTTGTAACAGATCCAACCTTCATCTTCAAGACCGGTTTTGATGTGACTATTGGGGCTGGCTGGTGATTAATGCTCTTTTTCTCTGTATACAAGTGGATGCAGTTTTAGATTGTAAAAACGTTGGAGGTTTATTGGGACAATGCTGGTGTTGATTCAGGGAGAATTTTTTTCCTTCCTGTGGAATGAAATATTACAATCAAATAGGATAAAAATACCATGTTAATTTCCCCTCATTTCCCAGGGAGCTTTGCAAAAACACTTTTAGCTGTTCTCCAATACTTTGTTGTTTGTTTTTTTTTTTAATGCAAAGGAATATACATGAATACATAATATCTTCAAGATATACAAAGAAGAGCATGAGGTTTAGAATTATTTTCCTAAGACAGAAACAGAAATAAATGGGATAATTTCTATTTAAATCCCAAATGTCACTAAGATCTGACTTTTTTTTCCAGCTCTCCTTCAGTGGTATATATCAGTCTGACAGTGAAAGGACACTCTAATTCCTGTGTCATACCCTGGGGAGTGACATTTGTGTAGAATGTCAAGTTCTAGGAACTTGCTGTTAATTACTATGCTTTCCAAGATATTCTTAATTTAAGATGAATTAGTAGATTTGTGTCAGTATCTTCCTTCTTTACATGATACAATATCATTTCCAACGTATCCCAAGCTGTAGCCCCCATCAAATTTCGAAGTGACCTTTTGTTGAACTGACAGATCTAAGATTATATCTGTTATGAATTGCAGTGTATTATCAATCAAAATGTTACCGTCAGGCTGCTTTTCTGTTCTGATCAAATACATCCCCAGAAGTGATAATCCTGTATTTGAAAATAAGAGACAGAGAATTTCATTATACCAATGAGTGTACATAAATTATTGTTTTCACTAATATTAATGGGTAAATTACATATATGTGTCAAGGATAGAAAAAATCTTATAAAGAAGGTATTAGATAAAGATTTATCATTAAATTTTTAAAAATGGATTAAAAGATGAAATGACCTGGAAGAGTTTTAATACATAAATTATTAAAGATGATCATACCTAAGGAAAAAAGAGACAAATTAAAAAACAGACTCTTAAATACAGAGAACAAGTTGGTGGCTGCCAGAGGGAAAGTGGGTGGGGATGGGTGAAATAGATAAAGGGAATTAAGAGTACCTGTATCCTTATGAGCACAGAGGAATTGTTGAATTATTACATTATACACCAGAAACTGGTATAGCACTGTATATAATTATTCTTCAATAAAATAAATAAATACACAAATTAAAATAATTAAAATTTTTAAAAAATTAGAAATTACCTTAAGATATTTAGAGTTTTGACAAAGACATTTTAAAATTTTATAGCTATCCTGGTTGGAGTTAACATGATGCTTTGTGTTATCCAATATCTCACAATTGAAGTGAAGCACAATATATATTCATATACCTGGAGATAAATGTTGGATTGAAAGTGTACATTATAATAAACAAAATTCAGAGAAACAATTTTCCTATTTTTTTCTCTGTCCCAAGTATTGTCAAACCAATTATGCATTCTATATAATCAGTGGAGCATGAAAATTGAGAATAGGGAAAACACCCAAGGAAACAGAGCCACTACTCGTTACCCTGCTCTATATATTGTCCTCAGGCTAGACTTCAGATCTTGGTGATGGAAATGCTACCTAGGTTTCATCCTCCAAACTCTTGGTTGCCCAGTGCCTTTTTACAGTGGCAAACTGCACAACCATTGGGTTATTGAAGAGTTAAAAAGTAGGTGGAATTGGTAAAAATGTAATCTTTCTTTAAATCATGTTAATAGATATTTAAGCTTTAATTTAGATTTCAAGTTGAAGTTCCCTTACCTAATTTCTCATTTTCTGAATCCTGCTAGTGTCTCACTGAGAAGGAAGGTGGATTTCCATATTGTATCCCTTTAAGAGAATGATGTCGCCAGACTGTCATGGGTGTTAAGGTTTGAGGTAGCATAAAACTCTTCCCCAAATGCTTAGAAAGATGTTGTGTATACTTGAAGTACAGAGTTTTAGCAGCCTTAAATTTATTCCCCTGATGCCTTGGCATTCCCATTTGGCATATGGAAGTCTTTTTGTAGCTGGCAAATCAGGGCATAATAAAAGCGTTTTTTTATCACTTGGGTGTGTTAGCATGAAAAGAATCCAAGAACTGGGTAAAAATTGGAGAATGTCATTCAAGGGTCACTGAGCCAATAGGACTAAGAGGAAGATCTAGAAGACTGGGAGAATTTGAGGTTGAAGCAGTTATAACAATATCATGTATTGAACATATGGGACAGAACGAGGATAGAAATAGGGGAAGGGGTACCTACAAAAGGCAAGAGTAGAATGAACAGATTTAGGGAATGCATCCAATAATAAGTTGACCTATTTTGTGAGTAGAAGTGGATACAGGAGCAGCTGTTTACTTCCTGTGCTATGGGAGTAAGACCGTGTAATCAAGAAGCCCTGTTAAGTTAGACATTCAATTTTGTCCCCCTTCAGACATTTCTGTCATTACTGGTAACTTCAGTTTCTCCTTGTCTAGAAAACTCTTCTCCTTGCAGACAATTTAGGTGATTTTCAAAGCAACAAGATCATTGTTTTTTGTTCTGTTTTTCTTCTGTCAAACTCTGGTTTGATACATTCAAAATATTAGTGATGAAAATCAATTTTGCTCACCCTTGTGACTCTCAATTTCAAACCCACATTGTGACATCCAAAGCACCCTTGTAATCTTATATCCATTCCCCCCTCTTTTTTCCCTCTAGTAATTTCTCTGATCAAATATTTCCTTTTTTCTCCTTTCTCATCTTTATTCTTTTTCCTCTTGAGTAAATCATTTTTTTTTCTGCACATCTGTCAAATGTTCTGTCATTTCTCCTTTAGTTTTTTCCTGCCACAGAGCTTAGTCTCTCACATCTAAAGACCAAGGTTGAATCAGCTGAGACCAAGGAAGAATCAAAGAAACAAGATACCATACTTCCATGGACTTGTCTTTTCCATTCATTGTTTTTACTGTTTTTTATTCTCCTAAAATGAGTATATTAATATCCTCATTGCTATTGCTCACAGAAGACAGCATCATCCATTTACTTTAAATTTTTGGAAATGGTTGGACATTAAAAGTTTATTCCTTTTATTTGTTTATTTCAGGGGGAAAAAAAACCTTTATGAAGTGCCAAGCAAAAGAAAAATGCTAAGCCAAACACAAGGAATAGAGAAGAATTTTGTTGTCTAGTGTAAATGGTACGCCTAAGGTGGCTAGTATGAGAATCTCTTTCTCCTCATTTTAAGTTCATTACTTCAAAAATTAACAACATAAATTGAATGTATATACACATATACTTTATGTATGTATATCTATAAAATATTAAATTATCATATAAACAAAGTTATTTTTGAATCAAGAAATTTTATTAACTAGTCCCACATACTAGAGGGAAACATGATATAGCTATATAAAGTGGGATGCTTGTGTTTCAAAAATTATTTTAGGCAATATTAACTGAAAATTAACTTCATTTAATTGAGGTAAGATTATCGCCACAAGACTTAAGACTGACTAAAAAAAAAATGATGAATGGCTATTTATTGAGCTGAGATGCTAGATACCTAGTAGAGTGAAGCAAGAATCAGTGTAAGATAGATTTTATTTTAATATCTTCATTACACTTGAAAATTGTAGGAACAAAAATGACAAAGGATTTTCAAGAACTGATTCATGAAAAAAGATTAAAATCGCATAGTACTTATAGCTTTGCCAAAAAATGACTTGTGGATAATGATAAATATTTACAATGACTAAGATTAATTATTCAAGGAGATAAAACTAAATAAAAGTAAACTAATTTGTTTTTAGCATGCCAGGACATAATGTATCTTCCCCCAGCTCCATACTGTAGAGAACACCATTACTTTAAAATTGAAGATTATAAAAACACAAGTATTGGTTGAGTTCTTGCTATGTGCTAGGTGTTGTTCTAAAATGGCTTATAATTATTAACTCAGTTAACATTTATTAACTCAGGATAATCCTAAAATGGCTACTGTCATCTGTAATTACAGAAGACACTAACACACAAAACAGTATGCATTGTCATGGTAAGAGGACTTTTTAAAAAGTGACACACGTTGAACAAGGTACAGTCAGGACTTAAAATGAGGCAGGTCTACTCCACTGTGGAGAAAATTAACCTCTACTCTATACTGTCTCCGATTACATTTCCAAATAACTATAAAGTAGCCATAGGAAGTATTTGGTGTCAAATATGGGAGATTTAATACATTCCATTCAGATGATATTTATTATTGAACACATATTACATTCTAGGAATTGACAGGAGCAACACAGACCTTGAGAGAAAAATAAAATTACAACTTGCATATTTCCTTCTCTTCCTTTTCTTTTTCTTGAAGTCTAATACATTTGGATTATTGTCCCCTTACTGAATTCATGATCTCACTACACCTCCCTCTAGCAAAATTTGGTCTCAATTACTTGCCATATGTATCTGAAATATGAAGTTGTACCAAGGGGGAATTAACAAATTTTTATTTTAATTACCTATAGTTATGTTTCTCAAAAAATAAATCCTGAATCCAGTATCATCAACTACGGAGAGTTTTGAGTCAGGATCTTTCTAAGCCTATATATGCTTATAACCTTAATAGAAAAAAAAATATGACCTCAATAAGTAAGTCCTTGCTTGGGATGGGTCTGGAATTGCTTGCACAACTCAGGCATAATCCCAGTTGGGTTCCTTTCTAAACCACCTTGGTTATTTGATTTGATACACTTATGTACCCAAGTCCTAAGGAGAAAGGAGTTATGAAATTCTTACAGAATGTTATTTTTAATTGAATGTGCCCTCTTAAAAGAGCATTTTAATTGAGATTTAATAACTCCATAAAAGATAAATCTAGTCACCATGTAATAAACAGTAATTAATTAGTTAATATCAATTAAATACTAAAAATATTAATTTACATTTAACGTCTAACTACTATAATTTGCTATAGCTATCTTATTAAATGCTAATTAAATTCCTAAATATTCTTACAAATTTAATGCATTAATAACAAGAATGTAAGTACATATTTACTGTATCTGCACTTCTGAGTTCATTACATGGCAATGAGATTTATCTCTTTTATAGTAATTAAATATACTAAGCAAACCTCAGTAACTTTTCCTAACACATACCATAACTGTTTTATTAATTTCAAATTAAATGCTCATTTAAGGTTTTTAATCAACAGCTGCCCCAAACAATTTTCTACAGGCAGAGCAAAGGTTATTATATGTTTAATTAAACTTTAGTTTTTAAACTTGGCCTGAAGCTTTCTAAATATAACTTTTGGTTTCTTACTATAATCAGTATTACCTCTTTGATAATATTTATTAACATTTCTTGTATATTCTATATTTTCTCTTTGTCCTATCTTTGTACCTTTGTTCTCCATCTACTAAGTCTACATATATTTTTCCCTCTGTTTAATACAACCCAGCAAAGTTTTTTCTTTCTATTTCTGTCATTAAAAAGCAGAGCTTTTTGCTAGCATCTTCTTCAGGTAGCTTTTATTTCCATTGATAACCACTTCGTTGTTAGTGAAACATCCCTGTCAGGAAAATTTAAAAAGAAAAGAAGGAGAAAGAAAAAGAAAGAGAGAAAGAAAAGAAAGAAGAAATGGGTCCTGTGACAGTTGTTAGCAAAAGTGAGTCCAGTTGGAAAGGCTACAAAAAGCAGTAAAGTAAGGCTCTGCCAAGGTTCAAGCCTCAGGATGATTTTTGAAAGACTAAGAGAAAATACAGTCTTTGCATGTATCAAATGATTTAGAATCTTCAGTCCTTCCAGATATGATGGGGGATGTCATAAAGACAGGAGGCTGCTGAGCAGCAAGGAAAGCACATTAGCTATTAACCTTCCCCCAGCCGATCAACTTTATTTTGCAATCTTCCCTCAGAACCATTAGAATACCCTGAAGAAATAACTTTCCAATTAAAAAGGATCTCAGAGAACAAAGCCATTTTATCTCTGACTCCTGGTGTTCTTTATTCCAATAATTTAAATTGGAATTGATTTTTCAATTTAGCCGTTGACTTGCTATGGACACACAGCTGAAAAGGCCGAATGGAATTGCATGGCTGAAATATTTGTCTTTGTGATGCACTTCTCATAAATTCACAGGAGCCTTTTTTTTTTTTTTTAATGCATTTCTTCTGCTGCCTTTGCCTTAGACAACAGCTTTTTAGCACAGCATGGGCAAACTGAGAAAACACATCCACATGACCTCGGGGGCCTCATCCTCCATTCCTCATAGGTTTATCTAATTGTTACATCTCCTGGAAAATAAATAAATTCAGTCTATCCGAAATGGTAGGGATTCTCGAAGCCCAAATATTTGTTTTCTACTTCATAGAAGAGATTTAATTTCTTAAAAGAAGAAAATGCTTTCTCAGTGTATTTTACCCCAAAAATACGTTGTAATGGAGACTGAACTCTCCTATAATTGCTTGAATTATTAGTAGCCAAAAATAATGGATTTTCAATTAGCACTTACTAATTTTGAATTAAATACTCCAAATATTAAAACTGTTCTTTATTACCCTTTTATATTTTATAATAAAAGGACTAGGAATATCCAATTATCAAGGCACTTGATTAGCAGTCAGAAGTTTCTTGTCTATTCGCATTGCTGATCATTTTCTCAGTGTGACCTCAGATGAAATGCCATAGTCTTTGTCACCGTCTCCTTCCTGTTTCCTCACCCTGTCACTCCAGCAGGTGTCTCTACTTTCCTTTGTCTTATAGGCTCAAGTCCTGTTCTGAGATTAGTACTGATGTGAATAGCAGGTATGGAAGGAAATCCTGAGCTCAAAACATTGTTTCATTTTTTACTAAACACCATATTGCTTATTACTCACAGGCCTTGTGGTTTTGCTATGCATTGTCTTTTGCATAACTGTCCAAATGCATGATCTCAGATCTGTCCTTGACTATTGGCACGACAATCTCTTTTATAATAATCCAGAGCAAAAAAGAACATAGAACCCCAGAATACAAATGCCATGACCGAATGATCTTTACAGCTTTTTTTCACTCACCACTCTACTCCTTATGCCAAAACAGTCCTTGGTACCTCCCTGGTACTCAAAAATCTGCTCCATGTATGAATTACGCTGTGGCTCCTCTCTGACTTTTCTTCCCTACAACCAGTTATGAGTTAATGCAGGGAGAGAAAATATTTATAGTATATATAATAAATGCATTTTGGTACTGACTGTTTAACAGAGTAACTATTAGTCACCACTATTAAAAAAGTATTTTCCGGGATGCCTGGGTAACTCAGTCGGTTGTCTGCCTTCGGCTCAGGTCAGGATCCCAGGGTCCTGGGATCGAGTCCCACCTTGGGCTCCTTGCTCATCAGGGTGCTTGCTTCTGCCTCTGCCTGCTGTTCTCTCTGCCTGTGCTTGCTCTCCTGATCTTGCTTGCTCTCTCTCTGACAGATAAATAAAATCTTAAAAAAAATATATTTTCCATGCAGTATGCTAAAGTTTGGAGGTTGGCTCCTCACCTCTGGGTATTGCATGGTTTACACCACTTTTAAATATACCATGGTTAAAAAAGAACCTCATGGCAGCTAAGAGGAGCATAAGTTTCTCAGCAACCAACATCACAATGCAGAAGAAATGTTTTTACAGTATTTTTTTTAACGAATTGACTGTGTCCAGTTATATGTGGCACTGTTCTATGTATGTGCAGTACAACTTAGAAGCAAGACAGAAAGCCCTATTCTTAGAGACCTTACCGTCTAATGGGTGGAAACACATCCCGGGCAAGCATACTTTAGAAAGTGATACAGTAGTTTAAGTCATTTAAAGATTAAAGATGATGTAGTAGGTTAAAATGTAAATAGAGCAAAGTAAGGGGGTTCTGGAGCTTTGTAGAGGAGAGACTGCTATTTAAAGAAGGATACTCAGAAAAGACCCTTTGACAATGTATTTGAGCAAAGCCTTGAGGCAGATGAGGAAGGGAGTTTCATTGATAATCTGAGACAAGAGCCTTCCAGGAAGGAGGAACAGACTGCCAAGGGCTCTAGCCAAGGAATGTGTTTGGTAGACTTGGCAGGAAGAAACCAGTGTGGCTTGGGCAGAATGAATGAGGCTGAGACTTTAGGTCAGAGATGAACTGACATCAGATCCCGGGGCACCCTGTAGAGCCACCACAGGAGCTCTGGCTCCCATCCATGAGAGAAATGGAAAGCTACTGTCAATGGCTTCCATTCCAGAGCTCCTCTCATTACATGCAGTGTTCTCCGTGGTAATACCTGATTACATCACTGCCTTGCTTTTCAGGGAAGTGGGGAGTGGAAAAGATTAGGGGCATTTCTCAAAGGAAGACTTGAGTCTTCATTCTGATTAGAAGTTTTTCAAAGATCACCCTTCTCATTTTTCTGTTTCCTCTTGACCCTAAGCACCTATTTTGCCCAACCATAGTAGTCACCCACAAGCGTGAGTGTATTTACACACTTTCCTCACTGAAATGTAGGTGACTCAAGAACAGCAGTTGCTTAAAAGAAAGAAAGAAAGAAAGAAAGAAAGAAAGAAAGAAAGAAAGAAAGAACAGCAGTTTATTCCTTTCTTTTATCTGTTTCCAGGGTGTGACACAGGATAAGGGCTCCATGAGTATTTGATGAAATACTGAGTTTAACTGAGAATGAGCAGAAAAAGAAAGCAAGCAAATTGTGTAATTAAGGCACCACTGGCTAATTTTAACAACTCGGGGTCCCCTTGCTTGAATTGTCATGATAGATTTTTGTTGGTAAAGTAATTTAGGAAGAAAATTTTCCTAGAAACTTCCTAATGTAGACAATGATTATATTCCAAAAACTCTTCAGGGGAGCCTGGGTGGCTCAGTCGTTATGCGGCTACCTTTGGCTCAGGTCATGATCCCGGAGTCCTGGGTTTGAGCCCTATGTCAGGCTCCCTGCTTGGTGGGAAACCTGCTTCTCCCTCTCTCACTCTCCCTGCTTGTGCTTCCTCTCTAGCTGTATTTCTCTGTGTCAAATAAATAAATAAAATCTTAAAAAAAAAAAAAAAAAGCTGTTCAGCATTCTCTCAGAAATCCTCCTAATTTGAGATTTCCCTAACTTCTACAGTTGGAGGATATTGGTCTGAGTATGCATTGAAAATCATTCACACACACACACACACACACACACACACACACACACACACACACAGAATCTCTATTTGCCTGGCTCTGAGAGAATTCTCCACTCAGTCAATGACACAGAGAATATATATAAAATCTTCTCCATTCTTCTGACAAGTCTCTGAAAGCTTGGATCTTTCGAATATCTCCTCACTACAGATGACAGTCGGGAAAAGCAAGGAGGAAAGATTTTTGCCTTCTGCATGTTAATATCTGGCATAGCATAAATGCATATGTCTGTGCACATACATCTACATTTTGGAATGATTGTCTTTGATTTGCTCCTCCTGGAACTCATTTTCCTCCAACATTCAATAATGTAGACCATCAGTGGATGGGAGGCTCCTTGCTCTCCAAGATAACAGCAAGGTACAGCATGTCACCATAATGACTTCCAAGGTGTCACAGGTCATAAACTTTTATTGTATTTCATGAGACATATTTAACTGTACACAAATAGTTTTTAAAGAGTCATTTATAATTGAGTTTTATAAGTTTAAAGAGGATAAGCTAAGAGGAGCACACTTGCACCTTGCATGACAGTTATATACCCATCTTTTAGCATATTAACTGACCAGAAGGATATGAAAAGTTAGTGTTTGTTATACATTCACTCTGGACTGTAAAGGAGTAACTCAACCATTATGGTGAACTGAAGAGCCACCTAATTCTATGATGAGCCCCGGCCTGGAACCTTCATAGTTCCAGCTCTGTTACTCTTCATCTGTGGGTTTGATAGTATTCCTTCACATGAAGATATCCATGAAGAAGCAAATCCCACACTCTCCTGACTTTTCTAGAGATATATCTCTAGTAATCTTCTCATCTCTATCCTGAGTCATTGCGCATTTTCCCTCTTTATTGGACTATTCCAAACAGAATTAAAACATATTGAAATTTCAACCCCAAACCCAAATCCTTGACCCTGCACCTGCCCTCAGCTACTATCCTCTTTCTCTGCTTTTTCTTATAGCAAAGTTCCTCAAATATTTTGTTTATAATTTCCATAACTAATCTCCTTTGTCCTATTTTCTTTTTAAATCCATTCTAAGCAAGTTTTTGTCCCAACTACTCAATGGAAAATACTCTTCATGGTAATCAACGGTGGTGCTCAACCCAGTAGTCAAATTTATATGACTGTCCATCAGTCAAACTGTGTTTGACAGAGTTGATTGCTCCTTCCTCATTAATACATTTTTCACCCCCATGGCTTCCCAGACATAATGTACTCCTCATTCATTCTTCTTTACTAACCACTCTTCCCTAACCTTGGACATATGGCGTGACTCAGAGCCTTCCTCTCCTTAGTTTAGATATATTTCCTTGGTGATCTCTTTATGTCTCACAGTTTAAAGTACTTTCCATACACTGATGTTCCCAACCTAGACTACTCCCCTGAACTCTAGAATTATATATCTAATTTCTTACATGCTACTGCTATGCATTTTGCTAGAAAATATCTTTATATTAACACAACCAAAATATAATACCTGATCTGGGGTGAGGGGTCTCTTCCACATTCTCACATCTAAGGAAATGGTAACTCCATTGTTAACAGTTGTCTGCATGAATGAATTTAGTCATCTTGGAGTTTTCCTTTTCACCCCACATTTAATGAATCAGGAAATCATGCTGTTTCAACTTTCAAAATATATGCAGAATTCAACCATTTATCACCATCTTGAATACTGCTCCTCTGATGCAAGTTATCAACATCTCTCAAGTTGACTACTGCAATGATCTTCTAATTGGTGTCACTGTTCACCTCCTGCCCTGTATTACCTATTCTCTATAGAGCTTCCAGAGGAAACCTTTTAATTTGTAAGACAGACCAGATTGCTCCTCTGCCCAAAACTGCCAAGAGCTTTCCATCTTGTTTAGACTGAAAATCAAATCCTTACAATGCCCTCGAATTGCTCTTGATTACACATTAATAGGGTGAGAAAGATTGGGGAATTAATGAGAGAAAATCCCAACTTATCACAGTAAGCAAGGCTATTCTCCTTGCCCTGTTCCTGCTACCCCAATCTTGCCTTCCTTTAAGCACTTTTGACATACATCTACTTCTGTGACTTTATCCTGACTGTTCTCTCTTTCTTGAATGCATTTCCCTCACCTGCCATAATCAGTGCCTCATTTCATGAAGGACTTTTTTCAAGTGTCTCTTCTCAGTACCTTCTCTGACTACACTACTCAAATGCACCCCTTTCTTGAAATCTCCCTATTCATTTCCTCACTTTATATTTTCTTTATAACCTTTACCACAGTTGACACACTGTACATTTTATTTATTTATTTCATAGTTATTTGTCTCGCTAAGTATAAAGTACATGAGGGCAGAGATTGGTACTTTTCATCTTTGAGGTGAATATTTGCTGAAAGAGTAAATGATTGAATATCAACCTCTGATTTAAGAGTTTTGTTACTACTTGCAGATTGTTCACATTTGTGCTAAAATAACTGTTCAACATTTACTTCCAATTATAAAGTCTTTGCTTTTTAATTTCTTTGGAGATTTGTTTCTTCTCATGTGTTCAATAAATGCCTGCTAAAATTGGTATGTTAATCTAGAAATTATTTCTCTAATATTTTTACTTAACATATATTTGAATTCTCTATCATAAATGTATTTTGATATGGAGAATCAAGTTATAATTGAGCTGAGAAGAAAATATCTTTCCAATTTGGCAGAAAGCTACATTTTGGTAGCTCAGGTTTCTCTGATAAGCCATTGCTCACCAAATTAATATAGAAAATATTAAAAAATATATTTTTATCAGTTTCAATTAACTATTAGTTTTACAATAGGGCTTTGTGTTTCATGGGTTGTTTTGGGTACACTTCTCTAAAATTATTCATTAGTTGTCAGGAATTGAGATTTAAAGCATCTAAGTATTGAGCTCCAAAATAACAAGTTCATCTAAAGTTTGCAGGTGAAGTAGCTTTATGTTTAAAACAGTGACCAAAAAATGACAGTATTGTTAATCTCAAAATAAAATTGCAGATAAAAATACTTTCCTGCATTTCCTAACTTCTTGAGTTTTTAGTAGTTAACAAAGAGAGCTATTGCTTTGTTTTTTTTATTAAGTTCAATTAGCTAACATATAGTAATTAGTTTTTGCTGCAGTGTTCAATGGAGAGCCATTGCTTTATCTTTTTAAAATTTTTTAAAGATTTCATTTATTTATTTGACACACAGAGACACAGCGAAAAATGGAACAAAACAGGGGAACTGGGAGAGGGAGAAGCAGGCTTCCCCATGGAGTAAGGATCCCCATGTGGGCCTCGATCTCGGTGCTCAGGATCAAGGATCATGACCTGAGCGGAAGGCAGATGCTTAATGACTGAGCCACCCAGGCACCCAAGCTGCTGCTTTAAATGCAGAGATACTTCTACTGAAAAAAATGGCCAAGTGTTGATGTCAGTATATTGGACACATTTTTTTTAAAATAGAACTGATATGTTCCACAAAAATAAGATTATCTTATATTTCCTTTTCAGACACACTGTTGGTGAACAAAGTTTGATAGTTGATTATGGATAAAAATAAAGTGAAAATACCAGTCTCAGTAATGTGTATGTAAATGGCTAGTGAACAAAAGTCGGGAAATGAAGATGAAAGAAAAGGTTGAAGGAAGGGTAGGATTATAACCATCCTTAAGATATTTAACTTGAGGGGCACCTGGGTGGCTCAGTTGGTTAGCGACTGCTTTCAGCTCAGGTCATGATCCTGGAGACCCGGGATCGAGTCCCACATCAGGATTCCTGCTCAGTGGGAAGCCTGCTTCTCCCTCTCTCAGTCCCTCTGCTTGTGTTCCCTCTCTAGCTCTGTTTCTCTCTGTCAAATAAATAAATAAAATCTTAAATTAAAAAAAAGATATTTAACTTGAGTGAGATAAGAGATTTTATTTTGGAGGGAGCAAAAAAATTTTTTTTAAGTCTTAAAAAATCAGTATTTCAGAAAAACAAAAACAAAATCAATAGATCTGTTAGAAATTAGAAGAAGATGGTGGGGATAGTTTAAGTGATCTAAATCTTCCCTTGTTTAAGCCATAAATATGATGTAAACTTGATAAGTCAATGAATAGTTATATAAGAATATCATATAATATAATGGAAACCAAGAAAAATAATAAAACTAGGAGTCATTAAAAAATGGGTATAAGGACTGAAATAGCACAGTGGTACAAAATAATTTTCTTTTGCTTTTCATCATTAGCTCTTCTTAACTGTTTGTTTTCTATGTGCATGCTATCATCTTAACAGATATCTTAAAGATAAAGAAGAAATGCTGCGGAAAGCACATCATTACCTAAATCATATTTGCAATATAGATTCAAAAAATGTGCACTGAGAAGTGGAAACCTATGGGCAAATACACATCAAGAGCACAGAAGCTCCTTTTAACATGTTGTTCTCCCTTTGAGCAATGTTTGTGCATTTTTGTTAAGGTGAGAATTTACCTCAACATTCAATTTTGTTTTAATTTTGAATTGTGTCTTTTTTTCCAGCTCTAAGTGTAGAGAGAGGAAAAAAAAAAACTCTACTTATTATTATGTTCACCAACTGCCAAGAAAAATATTGGATTTGGATCAGATATCTAGCAACAGAAAGCACTAGAGTTGCTCCAAAAAAAATAATGATTTGGCAGTATATTTTTAGTAGAAAAATAGGGAACGATTTGGAAAATAAACATTAAAATAGCAAAAGTTGAAAACAACAGCTGGATTGTTTGATCCTTGACGAACTTCTCCATTGAAGTCTGAGTCAATGATGGAAAAGAGAAGCATTAAGTAGGGCTGGTATATAAGATCAGGAGAGAAAGGAAGCCTTTATTTGCATGTTTCATCTGAGTGAACTTGAAGACTATTATGACATTTCCTACAAGTACTTAAAAGTAAATCTGAATTTAGAAGAAGAAAAGAAAATTTAGTGAATAAAACTCTTTGTATAAGGCTCAAAATTATTCAAATCCCTAGAAGGAACTTTTACTTTTCTTGAAAAGTGAAAATTTTGAAATATTTGATGTTCTTTCCAAATAACTTTAACACACTTAAAAAAATTAAAGCAAAGTGGCTGTTCTGATTCCACAGAAGGTGGCTTGTCTGCTTTCTTACATGTTTATTTTACTGTGCTTATAATCCACTGGTGTACTCAACCTGAGAGTAGTGTTAAGTGAATAGCAGGGGAGCAGAGTGATGTATTTAAGACCACTGAAGAGTGTAAGAGGAAAGAAAGATTATAAGCATCTGTAGGATTATAAACATGGATGAATTAATGCAATTAAAGATTTCCTCTCAGTGACTAATCTGGAGTATCTTGGACTCTGGGGAACCTGGGGTCATCTTCCAGTTGCAATGACCCCGCTAGTTCATATTTCCTTGGTACCTCCCTGTTCATTTTCTCTTTCTGTCTGTGTATCCAAACCTTGGTTAGAATTCTAGTTGCCAACTCTTGATATATCCCATAGGTCTGTAAAAGTGGATGCAATTCCTGAAAACTTTCAATTTATGTTGTCAATTAGGTTATTGTTCCAATCATTTCTATTCCTCTTTGGAAGTGGTGTATATACTCCCGGTCTTTGCCATGGAACTTTGCAGTGCCTTACCTCTAGGCACAGAATGCTATCCCACTGGCATTGGGCTTAGTCATCTGACTTGCCTTGGCTAATGGAATGTGAGCAGACATGAAGCCAAACCAAGACCAGGAGAGCTCAGGAGAGTACTGTCGTATCCCGCCAAGTCCAGTGAAGCCTGGTGGAGCCCAGCCAAACCCATTAGCAGCTATCCAGTCTCCTAAGAAGCACAGCTCTAGTGTGACATGAGAAAGACACAAATGTTTGCTGTTATAAGCCACTGAATAGTTGGGATTGTTTGTTGGTACAGCAAATGCTGACTGTGTCATGTGGTTGTTTCTGTAAATGTTGATGGTCGATACAGGAAAATAAGGTTTTACAAAATTAGAAAAAAAAATGAGTTGGGATAGGGATCAATGGACAAGCATATTAATTTTTAAAACTACCAAAATTTATCCCTCTTAGTTTTCATTCAAATATGAATTAACCCAAGCTTGATGCCCCAGTTTTATTTCCTAAATTTGTTCTTAGAAAATTCAGTGGAGGGCGCTTGGGTGGCTCAGTGGGTTAAAGCCTCTGCCCTCGGCTCAGGTCATGATCTCAGGGTCCTGGAATTGAGGCCTGAATCAGGGTCTCTGCTCAGCAGGGAGCTTGTTTCCTCTGCTTTCTCTGCCTGCCTCTCTGCCTACTTGTGATCTCTCTCTGTCGAATAAATAAATAAAATCTTAAAAAAAAAATTTGGTGGAGAACAGTAATTCTAAATGAAGGTGAATCTACCTGATACTGGGCAAATTGAAAGCAACACCAAGTTATGCACATTTTGTCTTGAGGTGTATGTGAGTTTACAAATGACTAGTGTTACATAAGTCATCAGATCATGACTTTGAAGCTTGGAGTGCTCCCTGTGTATTTGGAATCCACTTCTTAGGTCCTGGACTTGGTAGAAAGACCTTTTGTATTCCTTTTTCCTTGCCCAGAGACTCTTCCCTTGATTCAGTTCATTCGATGTGAACTATTAATGGCTATAAGAGTCAGTACTCTTTTGTTTGTAAATTACAGAACCAAATCATTCTGGTCTTTACAAAAGACACATTTCACTGGATTGTGTACTTGGGATATCCAAATACACAAATAATGACTGCCCACTCCCCTGCCCCACCCCCAACACACTCCTACTTTATCACTTTTCCAAATTTTAGTTTTCCTTATCTCTGCCGCTTTTTGCATGCTGGCCTTAGTCCTTCTTGCCAAAGTAACTCCATCTCCATGAAATGTGAAAGACAGCTGCAGAGCTGGAGCCTACAGATGCAGGTTCACATTCCAAAATTAAGAGATTGTCTTACTTGCTAGTTTTAGAGAAAGGCTTCTGGGAGTTCTGATTAGCCTGGGTATCTTATCCCAGAGAAATCTCTGATTGGCTCAATCTGGATTATTTATCCACCAGTGTGACTCATTGTGTTGTTTGCCTTGATTGACCGTCCTGATAAAAACATATAGAAGGATTAAGGATTTCTACAAAGGTAGCAGAAGAATAGAGATTTTTAAAAATCTGAGTTAAAATTTTAATTTGCTTCTGTCCAGTATAGACCCATAACCATACATTTAAGTAGCTCATATCTAGGAAGGAGCTAAACACAGATCTTGCTCTCCCCCCTCCCCATTTTCTTTCTTTGAGCATCTATGACTCTGGCCCCTGGGATTCACACCTTTATCCCAGCCTAAGTCTTTTTACTTATTTTCCTTTGCTAAATGACTTTCTCTAGCTAAAGCTGTCTTTAGTTGGAGGTGACAAGAATAGTTTCAAGCTACTTTCTGGGCTTATGAAATAAGAGAGAAATGTTCATAACAATAACTGTCACTGGACTTCTTGTATAAGGTTAATATGTTTATAAAAGGATTATAAGTGTTTGGCAATTGAAAGTGAGATCCTGGGGGATTAGACTGAGAGAGGTCTTTGGCCCTTTCCAGGAAGAAGGAGAGAAAGACTGGGGGAAAGAGGGGAAACATGCAGTGAGGCAGTGGGACCACCATGATTCTTAAAAACTTTATTCTCCTAAATATAATCCCTCCCTATGACCCCCAAAGGTATTCACTAAAGATACTTAAATCAGGAAATTATTGAAATATGTGGACTTTGTGTAGATTAAACAGAGGGGACAGGATTTTGGTCTAGATGGAGGCAAACTTAGGTGGCACATATGGGCAGCAGGGAGATCTTCAAAGAGTACATGAAAAGTACAAATACATGCAGTTTTCAAAATGGTGGGCTTGACTCTGGATTCTCCCAGGCTTTAAACTGAGGCTTATAAAAGCTAGCCTAAATCTGTGAAAAGCAAGAAGTCCTAACTGACTTCTGGGATAGAAGCTTCTAATGTCAATATCTCTATAGATTGATTAGAGAAATAGGGCGTCCTAGGTGGCTCAATCAGTTAAACAGCTGTCTCAGCTCAGGTCATGATCCCAGGGTCCTGGGGTCCAGCCCTATCTTGAGTCCTGCATCAAGCCCCAAATCAGGCTCCCTGCTCAGTGGGGAGTCTGCTTCTTCCTCTCTCTCTGCCCCCCCTGCCAACTGTTTGTATTCTCTCTCTCTCTCTCTCTCTCTCTCTCTCTCTCGCTCTCTCTTTCTCAAATAAATAAAATCTTTTTTTTTAAATATTGATTAGGGCAATAATCTGAATTCTTTTAGCATTTTTGAACTTATTTTTTTTAAGATTTTATTTATTTATCTGACAGAGAGAAACACAGCCAGAGAGGGAACACCAGCAGGGGGAGTGAGGGAGGGAGAAGCAGGCTTCCCGCCGAGCAGGCAGCCCGATGTGGGGCTCGATCCCGGGTCTCCTGGATCATGACCTGAGCCGAAGGCAGTTGCTTAACCAACTGAGCCACCCAGGCACCCCTGAACTTATTTTTAAGTATGACTTCCTAGCACCCCACAGGGGTGTTAACACATAAAGGAAGGAGATTAAACCCTTTTGTAAAATGCTCTACCACTGCTGAGTATGAAATGAAAGTTCATGTTTTTTCAAAATGGACACAGCAATATTCTGCTTTCACGGTATTCACAAATAAAAGATTTCAAGTTTTCTTTAGTTGGAGCTTGATTTCTTTTTCAAATATGTAGGAAAAATTTCCATAAGAGCATTAAATGTGCAAATTTACCTCTTCTGTACTTGGTGTGTAGTACATAGCTTAGTGTGTGTTAGATGCTAAATATTAGTTTGAATATATAAATGAGTGTATTTATTAGCTAAGTAATGAGTGAATTATTGAATAAAGTGGAATTGGTTTACACTTTCAAGTGCAATAAAATAAAATTGGTTTCAATCTCTATACACAGCCTGAGAGTAACACAATACACCTGAAACTGTTTTAACATGAATATTAGTTTGGAGTCAAATTCTTTGGTCAACTTTTTTTCCTAATATATATTTACCCTGTCAGAAATCATAGCCATGCCCATATCTTCAGCCACCATCTGTAGCATGATGTTCCTCAAGTTTATGTACCAACATAGCTCTTATTTTTGGGTTCTTGAGCTTTATATTAGAAATATCTGGTTAAAAACTATAGTCAGGTCAAATTTAAAACTTTCAGAAGTGAACTTATCTTTTTTCTATGAAGTTGTCTTATTCAATATTTGTGTCTTGATGCCCAGTGATATTTTCCATATAATTGCCCATATCACAAAACTAGGAGTCTAAGTCTCATTATGGCCCACATTTAATTACTCCTACTACTTTGTATATCAGATTCATTCTCTACCATCTATCCCTCATGGACGTCATCTTGGACTGAAACTTCATTATCTCTATAGATTTTTTTTTAATGGAAAACAAACTCATGCAACAACTCCCTTCACTCATCATTCTTTATCTAGTCAGTCCTTCCCTCAAGTTCTGCCAGACTGCTATTTCTAAGCGTAGGGGTGCCTGGGTGACTCAGTCAGTTAAGCTCAGGTCATGATCTCAGGGTCCTGGAATTTAGCCCCATGTCAGGCTCCTTGCTCAGCGGGAGTCTTCTTCTCTCTCTGTCCTTCCCCGTACTCATTTTCTCTCTGTCTCTCTTAAACAAACAAACAAACAAATAAATATTGTAAAAATAAATACTTTGTGTAGATTTTGTCTGATTGTGTCTTTCAAATTTATTTAATCGTTATTATCCTTCCAGAAATAAGTCCACAAACAAATCTTATTATACAGGCACTTTGTCATCTGAACGAAGCCTGTAGGTAGAAAAATACCTTTTTCCTCCAAGAATATACATATAACAGCAATAGACATACCTTCTATATGCCTTGTAATGCCTTAGATGTATTTGCATGTTTTGCACATGTCTCAGGGACTGATAACATTGTTGGCTTTACCAGCAATGTTCTACTCAACTCCTATTTGTTCACCCCTAATTATTTAACTATAAATGACAGTATTAACTTCACTTACATTGCCCTTCTCCCCGTTTAGTTCCTCCTTTCTTTATAACTTTTCACAAAATGCCGTACCTGCTTATACTCACTCATCTCATTGTGTAATTATTTGTGCACATATGTGTTCTCACGATTTCTTAGTGAAGTTGGAAAGTATATGGATTGCTGTATCATTCAGAATTCTACCAGAGAAACAGAACCAGTGGGAAGTATATATATTAAGAGATTTATGGTGAGACATTAGCATGCACAATTGTGGGAACTGGCTAAGCCAGTCCAAAGTCTGTAGAACTGCTATCAAGAAAGCAGGCTATCACAGATCTAGAACAAAGAATCCTAAAATTTGCATGGGACCACAAAGGACCCTGAATAGCCAAAGCAGTTTTGGAAAGGAAAAGCAAAGCTAGCAGCATCACAATTCTGGACTTCAAGTTACACTGCCAAACTGTAGTGGTCAAGACAGTATGGTACAGACACATGGATCAATGGGACAGAACAGAAAACCCAGAAATGGACCCACAATGATATGATCAACTGATCTTTGACAAAGCAGGAAAGCCTATCCATTGGAAAAAAGACAGTCTCTTCAACGAATGGTGTTGGGAAAAGTGGACAGCAACACACAAAATAATGAAACTGGACCACTTTCCTACACCATATACAAAAATAAATTCAAAATGGATGAAAAACGTAAATGTGAGACAGGAACCCATCAAAATCCTGAGGGGAAAACAGGCAGCAACCTCTCTGACATTGCCCATATCAACTTCTTAATAAACACATCTCTGGAGGCAAGGGAAATGAAAACAAAAATGAACTAACGGGACTTCATCAAGATAAAAAGCTTCTGTACAGCAAAGGAAATGACTGACAAAACTAAAGGGCAACCTTCAGAATGGGAGAAGACATTTGCAAATGACATATCTGATAAAGGGTTAGTATCCAAAATCTATGCAGAATTGATCAAGCTCAACACCTAAAAAACCCAAATAATCCAGTTAAGAAATGGGCAAAAGACATGAATAGACACTTTTCCAAACAAGACATCCAGATGGCCAACAGATACATGAAAACATGCTCAATATCACTCATCATCAGGAAAATACAAATCAAAACCAAGATGACATAGTACCTCACACCTGTCAGAATGGTTATAATTAACAACAGAGGAGGGGCACCTGGGTCGTGCAGTTGGTTAAGCTTCTGACTCTTGGTTTCGGCTCAGGTCATGATCTCAGGGTCAGAATACTGAACCCCGAATAGGGCTCTCTGCTCAGTGCAGTCTGCCCAAGTTTCTCTCTCTCTCTGTCTCTCTCCCTCTGCTCCTCTCCACCCAGCACGTGCACATGCACACTTTTTTTCTTTCTCTCTCAAGTAAATAGATAAATCTTTAAAAAAATAAAATTAAAAACACAGGAAACAATAGATGTTGGTGACAATGCAGAGAAAACAGAACCCTCTTACACTGTTGGTGGGAATACAAACTGATGCAGCCACTCTGGAAAACAGTATGGAGGGTCCTCAAAAAATTAAAAATAGAACTACTCTACAATCTAGCAAGTGCACTAAGTATTTACCCATAGGATACAAAAATACTGATTTGAAAGGACATGTCCCCCCAATGTTTCTAGCAACATTATCAATGACAGCCAAATTATGGAAAGAGCCCAAATGTCTGTCAACTGATGAATGGATAAAGAAGATGTAATATATATATATGGATAAAGAAGATGTAATATATATAATAGAACACTAATCAGCCATAAAAAAGAATGAAATCTTGCCATTTGTAAGGACATAGGTAGAGGTAGAAAGTATCATGCTAAGCAAAATAAGTCAGTCAGGGAAAGAAAATACCATCTGATTTCACTCATACATAGGATTTGAGAAATGAAAAAGATGAACGCAGGGAGATAAATAAAGTAAATTTGGAAAAAAAGGTTTTTTAAAAAGATTATTTATTTATTTATTTGACAGAGAGAGAGATCACAAGTAGGCAGAGAGGCAGGCAGAAAGGGGGAAGTAGAGAGCAGAGAGCCCAATGCGGCCTCAATCCCAGGACTCTGAGATCATGACCTGAGCTGAAGGCAGAGGCTTTAACCCACTGAGCCACTCCAGCACCCTGGAAATTTTTTTGAAGTAAAAAAGGAAAAAAAAAAAAGGCAGTATGGAATTCTCGGATATGAACTGAAGCTACTGGAATTTCTTAAACCTGGAAGCCTAAGCTTTGTTTTTAAGCTTTTCAACTGATTGAATAAAGTTCACCCAGATTACCTATGATAATCCTATTTGCAGGTATGACTATAATTTCTAATAATCAATTAATTGTCAACTTTAACCACATCTACAAAATACCTTCATAGCAACACCTATAACAGTTTAATTGAGGAACTGTGGAGCGTAGATTTGCCAAGTCGATACATCGAAAGATGATCACAATTGTAAATATAACTTTAATACAACCTGCAATATTTTAGTATGAGAGAACTAAAAACAGGAAGGGGACTTTTAGATTAAATTTGATTGCGGCTTAATTTTAAAGTGAATAACAATTATGTAATTGATTATTTGGTATTTTTAACTGATTTAACTTAGAAAATCATTGAATCATTTTGCTAAGACTACAGTAAATAACATTTTATGAAACACTGAGTTTACAAGATTCTTTTAAAATAGTGGAATGTGTAGAGGCATATAGGCAAGAAAGTATGCAATATTTCTTGTTTGGTCTGCTAGAGAATTAAACATAGAATTTAAATGTAGGGTATAGGAAATGAACATAGAGATTCATATCAATTTTTCAAAACATTTTTCTTTGGAAAAAGCTTTTCACTAAAAATATGTGAGTTGTATGAATTAGTTGCAAAATATTATCAATATAACAACCAAAGACATTTACATTATAAAATAAGCCTCCATTTTTATCAATTACTATGTAAGTTCTGTTAGTAGATATGCATAAGAATAACTTTTTTTAGAAATGAGTGTGTCTATTTTCTACCTTAAAATAATATACATTTAATATGTAAACTTGCAAGTGCAAACTTAGTTTTGCAAAGCTAAGAATGTATCCTAGATTTTGACATTAGACATTAGATCACGTATGGTCTGTCTAATTTGATAAATTCAAATTGTTGATAATTTGAAAAAATTCAGATTATTGATCAAATTATTGATGTCTAATTATTTTTTCAAATGATTAAAATCTTAAAAACTCAAGAATACTGACATATATTTCATCGCTTACAAAACCCACACTTCTATACTACATTAGCATATTGTTATTATAATATGTGAATACCTGAATATATAAATACTAAAATATATAATTTTACATAGGCTAATATACTTACAAAGGCAATAATTGATACCATATATGATAAGCTGACCTAATAACAATATTTGAAAATAATCTGAAAAGCACCCTAAAGAAAAATCAGTTGATAACCTATGTGTTTAAAGTTAATGTACATTTTCAGGGCATTCACAGGTAGAAGGCAACGGTACAGTCCCCTAGTCTAGCACATCCATACTCATAACATCTATTTGCTTTGCTTTGTCAAAACATATGAAAAATCATTAAAGTGTTTTAATAAATGTCTGGTTTTCCTGCTCATTCATCTTATAAATATTAATTAGCCATGGATCAGGCAATTAAAGTTTAATCAATTTGCACTAATTAGCACCACATACTTGCATAAAAAGATAAAACCAACTCCTGCATCTGGCTGTTATTTGCAGTTTTTGTCAAGTGCTGATGAGTTTAATCTTGAAGGGAAGATTAAGAAGAAAAGAAAAAATAAATCAAGAAAGTAGTGTTAATTTTATTAAATTTTCACTCAAAGCACTGGTCATGAGTATTATAGCGAGAATGCCGGCAACATGACACTTTTTTACCAAAACCTGATTCACCGGCTTCTTTCTCATAGCCCCGTTCGAAAAGGAAGGGCTCCGTTTCTTCTATTTGTGACACTGCTATATGCATTTTATTTTACTTTTACCATGAATTCAAATCTGACTCATTTCTCTTCTCTGTGAATCCCTATACAGTCGTAGACATGAAGGTTCCACTTCCTTTAGAATGAATATGAATGATCTATGTTGAGGGAGAAATTAAAAAGTTGTAGCTTTACAAGTGAAATTGAAATGTTACTCATTTGACACTATATACAAGTGTTACAAAGAGAGATCTCTGAAAGGCTTAAAATTTGCATTCTGATCTTTTGTGGGCATTTTGAAGCTGAACACATTTTGTCCTGTGTAGACTTTTTAAGAGACTAACTCCTGCCTCTCTGTCTTTGACTTCTGAATTTGATTAAATAAATTACACTGCCAATCTAGTAAGGAGACATTGTACAGTGCATTTGCATTACTATTTTGTGTTTTAATAACCAAAGAAAATAAAGTGTTCCATTACGGCCTATTCATATAATTGACAAGGATTATAGGGAATGGAACTAGTCTTTAATCACTGATGGAAATTTATCTTAGGCTTGGCAGGTAAAACTACATGTTTTAGGATGATTTAGCATTGTACTAAAAAATAGAGCATGATTCATAAAAAAAAGCTATGCACCATTTACATGGGGATTTTTATTCAGTTTATGCAAGAATAGACCAGTGAATGGTTATTGATATTTTTCAAATAAAGTATGTATGATTCATTAAACTCCCTATTCCCCTGTGAGCAAGCCACTGCTCTGTTAGGCACTCTTTGCATACATATCCCATAAAGAAAGCAAAGGCAGAGAAAGGGGGTGTCATGCCTCAATGCCTTCTTTAAAAAAGTGCCTAAAAATGAGATCACATACAGTAACAGATAATTCTCTAAACCACCATCTGGATCTCAATACATATGATTATTCACACTGCTGTTGAAAAATAAAAGTGTGAATATGTTCTTTGTTAACACAGTATATGCCTGCTGCTATAGAGATACATACCTGTGTATACTTCAGAAAGTAAGACTGAATCAAATGCTGATGCTCTGGAATCTTTCTACTATGAATGGAATAATGTATGAAAAAGCACTCTTTAAAATCTAAATGTCTATAAACATAGCATAGCTTCCTGCAGCAAAGAAAAGATATCACTGCCATGATTCAGTAGACTCCTCATGAACACAGTCCCACTCTTCTTATATGAGCAGTATTTCAAATCTATCTTATGTTCAGATAGAGAAGCCAGCGTAGTCTAGTAGCAAGATCTGAGTACACATCTATGTTCTGTCTTCTACAAAGCTAATGGTGTTTGGCAGTACTTTCAATGTTTCTAATTCCCTGTCTTCTCCCCACAAAACACACAATAGAAATTCATTCTCTCTTTTGTTCAACAAGTATTTAGTGACTACATAGTTGTTTATGAATGGTATAAGTAGCCAAAATACATATCGCTTGGGAAGCGGTCAAAGGAATTGACCATGTTACACCTAGAAAGCAACAGACATCATAAGTGTCTTCAATATTTAAATATTTAAACATTCTGATTTTTCAGCAACGTGGAAGAGGCTTTAAAACTTAATCTGTTTGATTACAGGAGGTAGAAGGAATGCATTGAAGTCAAAGGAAGATAAGCACTTATTTAACGTAGAAAATGGCTCAGATGGTTAAGCGTTTGCTCAGGTCATGATTCTGGGGATCCTGGGATCAAGTCCCACATTGGGCTCCCTTGGAGACCCTGCTTTTCCCTCTGCCTCTGCCTCTCTTTTCTCTCAGTCTCTCATGAATAAATAAATTTAAATGGCTTGTCATGGGAAGTAATTCATCCAGTTCATCTTTTATGAAATTCTTTTTTTTTTTTTTTTAAGATTTTACCTATTTATTTGACAGAGAGATCACTAGTAGGCGGAGAGGCAGGCAGAGAATGAAGGGGAAGCAGGCTCCCTGCTGAGCAGAGAGCTGATGCCAGCCTCTATCCCAGGACCCTGAGTTCATGACCTGAGCTGAAGGCAGAGGTTTAACCCACTGAGCCACTCAGTTGCCCTTTTCTGAAATTCTTAGTGAAGAATGTTGCTACTGAATAGGATTGCAGACCAATGAGATTATAGAAAAAATATGATATAAATATGTAAAAAATAATGTATTTAGACAGTATCTTCCCTTCATGAAACGTACTTATAAATTGTTAAAATTTTTACACAAAGAATGCAAGTGTAATTTCCTTATTCATTTAGGAATAACATAAATAAAATGCATTTTCATTATTAACTAATGCCTCTCCCCCCCAAAAAAAAGTACACTCTCCTTTATAAACTGGATGCCGGGTATTGACAAGGTCTCTCCTCCTTGAGTTATCTTTGAATAGCTGGGTACATCAGTATTTTAAGAAAAAAAGTACAACTACATAGCCCAGTTTTCTGATCTTCTGTGGCTTAAAGGCATTCTCAGATGCTACGTTTTTCTGAGAGAAGGAAGTCCATGTTAAAATTATGTTGGTTTTAATTTTTCTTCCCACACCTTCTCATTCCATTGTACATTTTTGAGAGTCTGTACTTAAGAAATAATTGGATCTTCATAGTTTTTTTCTAGCCTACTTGATAGAATATCCTTAGTCTCTATATTATTCATTAAAGGAATGAAGACTATAGAATCATGGGATGCACCCCTTCTTCAGAAAATTAGAATATTATTGGCCATTATTTGAAAAATAATAATCATGCCTAAATTATGTAACCAAATATATTTAAGGTAGCAAATAAAGACTTAGGAATGTTCAAATTTTTAAAAAATGACATATATCTTTGAATTTGTTGATATGTTATTCTCTTCTCCAATAATGTAATTTATAATTATTATATCTTATGATTTATTAGTAAAGGTATAAAACAACTTATGATATGGCAGTAAATGAAGTCAAGAGCCCCAATGTAGAAATCTGTTACAGCTTCTTATAAGATTGAATATTATAAGTATCTTTTATCTGAATTGAATTTAGATGTATCATAAAAAGTAAAAGAGTTGTGTTAAATAATTTATTTATTAAAGCACTAATAGATATTTAAATCCCAGTTATTTAATTATCTAGATTTAATTATCTTACCTGTAAGATGTAAAGAGGAATAATCATTTAGTAAAGAAAAAACAGAATTTCTAAGGAAAAGCATTAAATACATCATCTGGTAAGACAGACACACTAGGACAAAATGTGTTGTCATTAACTCAAGTATAAGGGGTGTTTGAGAAAGCAGGTAGAAAGTATGAGCAGAAGTGTGAATGAATTCTTTCCCAGATGATTTTAACTTCCCTAACTTTGTGTTAATAATATATAGTGATTTTATTTTTTAAATTATGTAGTAAGTTAACTTTTAATAAAGATATTTTAACAATATTTAACAAATATTTAACAATATTTACATGTGATATTGTATTTTGAGTAATTTCATAAAATAGGAAAACTTTGACTGGAAGAAAGTATGATTTTGGCAAAACAACAACAACAGTTCCATCAACTACTATTACACTGCAAACCAGTTATCCAGACAAACATTTATGTGAAATTCCACAAAGGGAACTGAATAGCTGTGGTTTCCAGAGCTTACTGGCTTCCCATTCCTAGAAAGGCATGCCTGTTCACTTCTTTATGACATTATTTGTAAGATTTTCTCTAGAATTCCCTTTATGATTATTAGAAAACCAGTTACTGAGACATCCCTTTGGTCTCTTGTGACCTTTTTCATATTTATATATTGTACTCTTCGCAAGTATTCTCCATGTACTCTTGTGAGTATTTTGCATTTCTTTATCATGTTTTCCCATGAACAAACATGCCTAATTAAAACACTTGGACAGTTTCAAGAACACCATGAAAACTTATGTGCCCTAGAAATGAGTGTGATGCCTTTCCATCCCGACTGCATGACAAACTACCAATGTTTAGGGGCAGTTGTAATGTGAAAAAGGATATCTAACTATGTTGGGATGATTGATTGGACTACTGAAGCTAGATACAATGTATCTTATACCAACCTCGTTAGAGTTTTGTTTTGTTTTTTTCCTTAATGTGGTAATTAGAAAGGATCATTTTAAAATGAAAAGTTTGTATTAAACACAAATCCAAAGTATTAGAAGTAAAAGACATTTGGAAGAAGAAATATGATTGCAATTTCTTTTCCTTCCCATCAAGAAATAGATACAGTACATTTTGGGTACAACCACTGAACTAAACATTTTCAAAGTATTTATTGGAAATTAAAAACCTGTAAGTAAAATACAAGATATGCTATGAATAGCATGTACTAAATATGAATGTTCTATTTAGTGACATCTCCGATTTCCTTCAGGCACATGTCTCCTCACAAATTGCCACCTCTCATTTGTCTAGCTGGGGTCTTCCTGACATATTCTTCTTAATACTTGGTCTTAAACACTTTCTAGTGTTCATCTCTATTGGTCACCAAAGTCCAATCAAAATGTATCTTTATTTCCTATGTCCTGAGATCAGTCTTCCCACTGTCAGACCAAAACTTTCAGGTAGAACTGGCTTTCTCTTGCTAGACATTTGGAGAAATGTACTCAATTCCTACAGGAAAAACCAAGTAATTTTGTCTAGAATTCAGAAAGGGCATATGGGGAATTTTTGTCTTAGTTGCATAATGCCTAGAGACTAACCAGGGTTGTTCAAATAATTGGGGTTTTGCATCTGGGGCCTCGATTCTTAATTTCAGTTGTACTGGCTGGAAGGTCCAGGAAAGTTTTGCTCACATGTCTGATATCTCCGAGTGTTCCTTGCAACCTCTCTGTTTCCATGTAGTCTTCTCAGTATGGAGGGCTCAAGGTAGTTCATCATCTTCCAAGAGGAAGTAGCAGAAGCTGTAGAAGTGTAAGCCAGGGAGTACATTGGTAGTTCAGTCAGTTAAGCATCTGCCTTCTGCTCACGTTATGATCCCAGGGTCTTGGGAATCAAACCCCATAAGCAAGGAGCCTGCTTCTTCCTCTCCCTCTGCCTGCCACTCTGCCTGCTTGTGCTCACGCTCTCTCTGTCAAATAAATAAGTAAATTTTTTTTTTTAAAGTGTAAGCCAGAAATGGACACATCATCACTTTCACCATGTTCTATTGGCTTAAACATAAATAAGCCCAGCCCATTGTCTTCCTCTTAGTGGGAAGAATAGTTAAGAATTTGTAGCTACTCCCTGCTACAAATTATTTACATTCTTTCTACTTTCTGAATACAGTCAGGCTCTCATGATACCCCAGTCTCCACCCAGTATGTCTTCAGATTCTACTCTGGAAACTTACAATCTGCCTAGTTCCAAGTGTGTATTAAACTCTTATGGTATAGTTTCCTTAGGTGTTAAGCCTTTGGATATGACTCTTCATGACCTGAAAACTATGAAATAAAGTTGTTTGCTTTTCTCACATGATATGCAACTTTAATATTTGTGTAGGACAATTCAATAGACATTTCTTCAGAAAGGGGGACAATGGGACCACACAGCTGTTACATTTCTGAAATCCTGCTATGTCCGTATATCATGGTTTCTTGATTAAGACATAACCTTGTTTCCTTGAAATGGTTCTCTGTGGCTCTTGGATATATTGGACTCTTGGCTCCATCTTGAGTCATTATACTTTTTCCATAAAAAAGTAACCGTGTTTTCTATTGAGTAACTTTCTTATCTTATTTTCTTGTTGTAGAAGTTTTAGGACCTAAAGAGACTATTTTCATTTTACACTGTCTCTGTCACTTTCAGACCAAGCCAATATAATTCCTTTGATATTTCTTGGGTCTCCTGTTATTACATTTTAATCTACTCACTTAGACAGGAGTCATAACCAGAAAAATTTTTGAGGACAGATCTCTCTTTACCTTGGGCTGAAAGTTAGGGTTTTTGGGAAAATGTCCTTAAGATACTTGGGAATTGTTTTGTTTCACTTTGCAGATCTGCTAGGCATTGCCATAAAAATTTTTGATGTATTAACAAAGGGTTTTTCAGGCTGAGGTCATTTGTTAGGATGAGGTTTCTTTTTTCAGATAGGCTAGAGATAGGCTAGAGATCAGAAACAGCTTTAATTTTGAACCCACTGAGTTTTGACTTGGAAGTGTTTCCTCTGGGTATGACTAGAATCTGAGCAGCTCCTTCTTTAGTTCATGCTCTCTAACCTTACCTTTTCATATACAACTAAAACAACTCCATTGGATCTTTCAACACACTGAGTGAATATTTCCTTGACCAATTTCAGTAGTTCATTATTTATATTTTTATTTTCCAAAGCTTACCAATTTTCTGTTCACCATATAACATATGTATGCCTCTTTCCAGACTCCTAACTCTCCTTCAGTCTGCAATTAATACCCTTCTGGAAGGCTTTTGACAAGGTCTCAAAGATAATGCTAAATATTTTAGGTTTTTGTGATGGGAACACTCCTCTTCCTGGTAAGACACTCTGTTCCAAGTTTCTCTTTTCCAAGAAAAGAGAACAAAAATCTAAAACAATTTATTAGCAGCTTTCATGGCTTGACAGAATAGCTGGTTCCTAGGGTCTCTCTATAGTTTAAGTAGATAGTGGCCGGGGTGGGAGTCCTCTGAATGTTCAGCAGAATGCATAACCCAGATTACTTACACTTTGCTCATATCATGACTCTCTCTTACCACATGCCTCTTTTATGTAAGAAGCACATATGTGGAGGAGGGCCCTCTGCCAGATTCTGCTCCTTAGTAGCTGCCAGGACCTCCCTTTTCTTCAGACATTTGCTGGATGCATGAGCTTCTGAGTCATGCAGGGAAGGGTAGAAAAATAAAGAAGTAAAGGATTTTTTTCACTTTTACTATTGTGAGCTACCATTGGCTCTCCATATAGTAGTCATTATCAAAGCTGACTCTGTTTCTCAGACCTGTACATTTCTAGAGATATCTTACCTGCTCTTCCCAGACCCAAGTGATGCATAGCCTCTGGTTAATCACTTTCAATTTCTGGCACCTTCTGGCACAGTCTAGGCATTCTTTAAATAATCTTCTTGGATATATTCTATGATAATCCCAGGTCAGTTTATTTATATCAATCTAGCCTATGTCTTTTATTATCTTTATTTTGGCAAAAGTTATATACAAAAAAACATCAATTTAAAGTATACAATTTTACAAATACATATCTATTTATAATCATGAAACCACTGCCACAGTCAAAATACAGAATATTTCCATCACCGTCAAAGGTTTTCTTGTGTTCCTTTGCAATTCATGCCTCTCTGCACTCCTAGCCCAAAGAAACCAGTACTTAAGCTATTAGTCACTAAAGATTACTTTGACTTTCACAGAGTTTCACATTAATGGACTTGCATATATGAATACATACTTTTTGTGTCTGTCTTCCTTCACTTGACATAATGATATTTACCCATGTTATGTGCATTGCTATTCATTCTGTGTATTGCTAAGTAGTATCCTATTGTAAGGATGTATCTATAGATAGGTATTGGTTCCTCAGTTTTGAATCAGTTAAAATAAAGCTGCTCTTATGAACATTCATGTAAAAATCATTGTATAAACAAATATTTTTAATAATCTTCAGTAAGTACCTAACAGTGAAATGGCCAAGTTATATGGTAACTGAATATTTAATTTTGAATGAATTCCCAGTTTTTCAAAGTGATTATGTTTCAGTTGCTTCATTTTCTCACTAACAGTTGGTATCTCATTCCTTTTTTTCTAACCATTGTAGAGGGAGTGCCCTCGCATATCATTGTGGCTATATCTTGTATTGCCTTTGGCCAATTTTTTTTTTCAAAACAGATGGCATGTTGTAGATATTCTTTATGTATTTTAGACACATTTTGGGGAGATCTGATATATGTTTTTCTCCCATTTTGTGATGAACTTTTCATTTCCTAAATGTGTTTTTTGAAAGAAAGAGTGTTTAATTTTGGAAATTTCTAGTTGTTAATTTTATGGTTGATAATGTCTACATTTTATCTGAGAAATATTTGCTCACTTCAATATATATTTTTTAATAATTTCAGCTTTTATATATGATCTATTGCTGGCTAAATTCTGCATATTATGCAGTGGAAAGACTGGTGTTTATTTTGTTTCATATGAATATTTAGCTGTCTCAATACCATGTGTTGTAAAGATTTTCTTTTTGCTATTGAATTGCTTTGGTATTTTTGTCAAAACATATATGGGTGAGTCTACTTTTAACTCTGATTTGTTTTATTTATTTACATACATACTTTTTTTTTTTTTACCATTATCACATTGTTTTTGATAAGTCTGGCTTTTTCTTAATTATTGAAATTTGGCATTTTAAGTCACTTTGTTAATTTTCCAAATATTTTCCAAATAAGTCACTTTGTTAAATTTCCAAATATTTCTAGATTATTTGCATTTTCCTATAAAATTCAGATATAATTTATTAATTTATATAGGAAAAGTCTGCTGGTTTTTATTTTTTTATTTTATTTTATTTTTTTTAAGATTTTATTTATTTGACAGAGAGAAACACAGCCAGAGAGGGAACACCAGCAAGGGGAGTGAGAGAGGGAGAAGCAGGCTTCTCGCTGAGCAGGGAGCCCCATGTGGGACTCGATCCCAGGTCTCCGGGATCATGACCTGAGCCGAAGGCAGTCGCTTAACCAACTGAGCCACCCAGGCACCCCGAAGTCTGCTGGTTTTTAATTGGCATTATGTTGAATATAGGTTAATTTAGGAAGAACTGACATCTGGATAATCTATATTCAAAATGTACCTTCTCATTTATTTTAGTCTTCTTCGATTTACTTTAGCAGGGTTCCATAGTTTTTAGTACAGATGTCTTACATGTCTTTTAAACATTCATTTGAAAATATTTTATATTTGGCTATTGTCTTAGATCAGGTTGCAGTAACAAAGTGTGATAGACTGGGTGACATAAATAGCATTGTTTCTTCCTTTCTTAATTCTATTTTTTGCAATTCTGGAGTATGGTCGTCGAACATCAGGGTGCCAGCATGGCTGAGTTCTGATGAGGGCCCTCCTCCCAGTTGCAGACTGCTGCGTTTTCATTGTATCCTTACCTGGTGGAGAAAGAGAGAGGTAGTTCTTTGGCCTCTTCTTATAAGGGAACTAATTCCATTCATGAGGTGTCTACTTGCATGACCCAATTACCTTCCAATGGCCCCATGTCCAAACACCATTACACTGGATTATATTTTCTTTCTTTCTTTCTTTCTTTCTTTCTTTCTTTCTTTCTTTCTTTCTTTCTTTCTTTCTTTCTTTTTTTCTTTCCTTCTTTTCTTTCTTTCTTCCTTCCTTCCTTCCTTCCTTCCTTCCTTCCCTTCTTCCTTTCTTCCTTTCTTTCTTTTTTCTTTCTTTCTATTCCATAAATATCAGTTAGTACATGGTGCTTAGTAGTGTGGTTTAGAAAATGTATGTATTTATTAATTCTTTAGTTGCTGAGAAAGTCATGTTAGAAATATCCTATTATAATCAGGAAATCATATAAATTTTTTCATGTGTTTTCATGTTCTGTTATTAGGCAACAAATATTCATAATTTTGAACTCACTCTTATGAATTAATCCTTTTATTTTGTAAAAATATTCCCCTTTATCTCTGGTAGCAAGTTCTATCCTGAAATATATTTTCTAATAATGTTGCCACTGCAGTTTTTCTAACTTACTGTCTGCAATGCATATTTTTATTCTATCCACTTATTTTCAACTTCTGTGTAACTTTTAAATTAAAGTGACTCTTGTATACAACATACAGTTAGTTGAGTCTTATTTTTTTAAGCTTTCTGATAATCTTTGCCTCTTATTTGAAGGGTTTAAATGATAACACTAAATGAAGATGCTTACAAAGTTGGATTTAGGTCCACAATTTTATTGCCCTTTTATCTCTGCTTTGATTTTTTAAAAATTATATTTATTTTTTTAAAGATTTTATTTATTTATTTGACAGAGAGAAACACAGTGAGAGAGGGAACACAAGCAGGGGGAGTGAGAGAGGGAGAAGCAGGCTTCCCGCCGACCAGGGAGCCCGATGGGGGCTGGATCCCAGAACTGCGGGATCATGACCTGAGCTGAAGGCAGGCGTTTAAAGACTGAGCCACTCAGGCTCCCCATGCTCTGTTTTTTTTTTTTTTTTTTTTTTTTTTTTTTTTTTTTTTTTTTTTTAATTCTGTTTCCCATTTTCTGACTTCAGTTAAATTATTTGAATGCTTTTAGAGTTCTGTTTTAATTTATCTATTTACTTTTTAAATATACTATTAGACATAATCCTTTATTTAGAATTGTGTAGCATGAGAACAATTTCAAAAGTATTTGAGCTGGAGGAAGATAGGCAGGATTATCATAGAACTTTAGCATGAGTGGTCAGCTGCAGTTTTACATGTTTGGGAAATAATTATCAAAAGATCTTCCTCAAAGAGAGAGGAATTTTTCTTATGGCTTACCAGCCACTTACTGGGCAATTCAGGATTATTAAGAGGAACAGAGCAGATGAGAACCAAGGTCATGCTTAGGCCAAACTGGACAAATTTTAGTATTTCAGAGTCTTACATTACCCTACTTTATCACTTAATCTACTCCAGTTTTCTTCATAGTACTTACTTTCACTTTAAATATGTTAGCAGTTATTAATTTCCTTTCTATTGTTTGTCTTTCACTCTGAAATATCATCATGAGAGTAGAGCTGTTACCTATCTTGTTCTCCTTGGTAACTCCAAGGAGAACATTCAGCAACATTGCCAGGCACTTAACAGAAACTCCAGAAATATTGCTAAAATAAAAATAAAATATAAATTATAATTTTTTATTGAAAAGCAAATAGCTTGGAATATATTGGAGGCAATTTGTGACCTCACTTCTGATCACCATTAGTTTGTTCTCTATAGGTAGAGTCTATTTCTTGGTTTGTCTCTTTTTTCCCTTTGTTCATTTGTTTTGCTTCTTAAATTACTCATATGAGTCAGATCATGTGATATTTTTTCTTTCTCTGACTGATTTACTTTGCTTAGCATTATATTCTCTAGCTCTTTCTATGTTGTTGCAAATAGCAAAATTTCATTCTTTTTGTGGCTCAGTAATATTCCACTATGTATATATGCTACCTCTTCTTTATCCATTCATTGATCAGTGGACACTTGGGCTGCTTTCATGGTTTGGCTATTGTAAATAATATTACAACCAACAAAAGCATGCATGTATACCTTTGAATCAGTGTTTTTGTATTTTTGGGGGTAAATACCAAGTAGTGTGATTCCTGGATCATAGGATGGTTCTATTTTTAATTTTTGGAGGACTTTTTATACTGTTACACAGGGGCTGCACCAATTTGCATTCTCACCAACAGTGTGAGAGGATTTCTTTTTCTCCACATCCTCACCAACACTTGTTTCTCGTGTTTTTTATTTTAGCTACCCTAACATGTATGAGGTGATATTTCATTGTAGTTTGATTTGTATTTTCTTGAACATGAGTGAATTTGAGCATTTTTTCATGGGTTTGTGTGTTCTTTGGCTATTTGAATGTCCTCTTTGGAGAAATGTGTTTTTTGGAGAAATGTCTGTTCATGTCTTCTGCTCATTTTTAAATTTGATTATTTTTGGGGGGGTATTGAGTTGTATCAGTTATTTATATATTTTGGATACTAATCTTTTATCAAATATGTCATTTGCAAATACATTCTTTATTCAGTAATTTACCTTTTAGTTTTGTTGATTGTTTCATTCACTGTGCAGAAACCTTTTACTTTGATGTAGTCCCAATAGTGTCTTCTTACTTTTATTCCGCTTGCTTCAGTAGACATACCTAGAAAAGTGTTGTTATGACTGACGTCAGAGACATTATTGGATGTGCTTTCTTGAAGTATTTTTATAGTTTCAGGTCTCACATTTAGGTCTCTAACCCACTTTAATTTTATTTTTGTGTATGGTGAAAGAAATGGTCCAGTATGTGGCTGTCCAGTTTTCCCAACACCATTTGTTGAAGAGCTTATCATTTCCCCACTGTATATTCATTCCTTGTTTGTCAAAGATTAGTTGATCATATAATTTTAGGTTGATTTCTGGGTTTTCTCTTCTATTTCATTGTCTATGTGTCTACTTTTATGCCAGTATCATACTGTTTTAATTATTACCACTTTATAGTATAACTGGAAATCTGGAATTGTGATATCTCTAGTTCTGTTTCTCTCTTTCAAGATTGCTTTGGTTGTTCAAGGTCTTTTGTGGTTCCATACAAATTTTAAGGTCATTTGTTCTAGTTCTGTGAAAAATGCTGATATTTTGATAGATATTGCATGAAATTACACATTGTATTAAATTACAGTTTTCTTTGGGTAGTATAGACATTTTAACAGTATTTTTTCTTCCAACCTATGAGCGTGGGATGTTTTTCCATTTCTTTGCAACATTTTAAATTTCTTTCATCAGTGTTTTACAGTTTTCAGAGAAGACGTCTTATACCTCCTTGGTTAAATTTATTCCTAGATATTTTATTGTTTTTGGTTCTGATTTACTTGGGACTGTTTTCTTAATTTCACTTTCTGCTGCTTCATTATTAGTGTATAGGAATGCAACAGATTGGTTTTGTATTGTGCAACTTTGCTGAATTCTTTTATCAGTTCTAGTTTTTGGGGGGTTTTTTGGTGGAGTCCTTATGCTTTTCTATATATAGCATAATATCATCTGCATATAGTGAGAGTTTTACTTCTTCCTTACCAATTTGGATTCCTTTTATTTCTTTACATTGTCTAACTGCTTTGGCTAGGCTTTCCAGTACTACGTTGAATAAAACATTACTCACTGATCATCTTTTTTAATCAGGAGACAGTGGTTTACCAAGGAAATTGCAAACAAGTGCAAAGGGAGAAAGAGATGGGCATAACATTTCAATATCTATCACCACACTCCTCTTCCAAACTGTATGTGGCTCATTTCCAAGAAAGATGGATGCTTATCTATAAAGATCTACAAGAATGAGAGAAGTGGATGAAGAAGGCCATAACTTTCTTTCTTTTACATATGAGACTTTTTTATATTTTAAAGCAGGAAAGATTTTATTTATTTGCATTCCAAATTATATATGAACATAGATTCTCATTTGCATTTTAACCTACATAATACTGTTTTTCAGCCTTAAACCTGAAGGTTTAGTTTACATTTGTAATCAGTTTTCAGAGAGTAATATTTTTCTCATAGTAGTTTCCCCCTGACAGATTTATCTTATTTCAAAGCATTTTGAATGTGTTCTTATGGTTTCTTTCCTAGTTTATATCTTTCTCCTTCTGGGACTAGACTGTGTGTTCCCACCCCATGACCTATCCTTACATCTTTTCTTCCTACTTTGTGTGGCCATATTCAGTGTCGAAAACCAGCATTTAATACTACAAAAAAATGCAAATATATTGAAACTGAGATATCCAGTTCTAAATATGTAACTAGTGTCCTGTTTTAGCAATTGTTAAGAAGTAAATATATCGCAAAGCAAATTTACTTAAGTGTAATTGTTTTTGTTAACATTGATGATGTAAATAAAAAGTTCTATAATAAGTTCCCAATTATTCTTTTTCTCAGCAAATATATTTACAATGTAATATTTTATAGGTTTGATTACCCACCTCTAAAGGTTTTTGAATAATTGAAACCTTTTCTCACACATTTTTCTTCAAGTTGTATTTCCATTTGTTTACAGGCTTGATCTCAGTTTGTGACTTGCCTGAAATGTTTTCCATTACTGTGCACTGTTTGAAAATGCCTTGATGGTGATAATCATTCAGTTCCTGGAGTGTGATCAGTGTGGTGAGCATTCCTGACTTGCCTTTTAAATTTTCTTCATTTTTCCACAATTAAACAGATTCTGGTCTTGTTTACAATTAGCTTCTTGCTTTTAGTTTTTTGTCAAGTAGGTAATACCATTTGTTTTCAGTATAATATTTTACTATATGATTTTCAGTTTCTTGAAACTTGTAGCCAATGAATTTTTTCTTACACTCAGTTGAATACTGAAGCTGGTTGACCTTAAAATTCAACAATTTATTTCATGTGTTTTACTCATGCAGCCTTTCTTGCTATCCCTTAATATGTATATATTTTTGCCTGAAACAGTAATATCAATATGCTCTATGTGAGATAACATTTAATTTATATTCTTTTTTCTTCTGGTCATATCCTTTGATTCTTTTAAATAATACCTATGGGTCTCTGAGTGATAGAATAATTAAGGCCTCCCCAAAGCAGGATAGCATATGACAGTCATAAAGTGGATTCAATCCTGCTGAACCTGTTCCTTCTTTCTGCAGCATCTTAAGCTAAGCTTTCCTAAATCTTCTGTAAATGCCACTGTTAAAGCACTTCTTCCAGTACATGGAGATTCTCCTATTCAGGGTACTGAATTCAGTTACAACAAACTAATATTTGTTCAAATTATAGAACTTTAAGTAGAATTTCAGTGCTTTCTGGTCTTTATTGTTGGACTGTCTACATATTAAAATACTGCACTTCTGTTAGTTAACAGTACAAACTAAATTAATATTCTAAAATTATATTAAAAATAGCTTTTTGTTTTTTTTTAAGATTTTATTTATCTATTTGAGAGAGAGAGAGCACACAAACAGAGGGAGGGGCAGAAGGAGAGAGAGAGGAGCAGACTCTATGCTGAGCAGGGAACCCAACGAGGGACTCGATTCCAGGATCTTAGGATCATGACCTGACCCAAAGGCAGAGGTTTAACCAACTGAGCCACCCAGGTGCTGCTCAAAATAGCTTTTTTATAAATATACTTTAAATGGTCTTTTTTCTTTTTTTTAAATTAACATATAATGATTATTTGTTTCAGGGGTATAGGTCTGTGATTCATCAGTCTTACACAATTCATAGCACTCACCATAGTACATACCCTCCCCAATGCCCATCATCCAGCCACCCCAAGTCTTCCACACTCCTACACCCCTCCAACAATGCTCAGTTGGTTTCCTGAGATCAAGAATCTCTTATGGTTTTGTCTCCCTCTCTAGTTTCATCTTGTTTCATTTTTCTTCCCTTCTCCTATGATCCTCTGTCTTGGTCCTCAAATTCCTCATATCAGTGAGATCATATGAAAGTTGTCTTTCTCTGATTGATTTGTTTCGCATAGCATAATACCCTCTAGTTCTGTCTGTGTCATTGCAAATCGTAAGATTTTAGGGTATTTTTTATGGATCTTTGTGTGTGTGTGTATATATATATATAACACATATGTATATATCTCACATCTTCTTTACCCATTCATCTGTTGATGGACAACTAGGCTTTTTCCATAGTTTGGCTATTGTGAACATTGCTGCTGTAAACACTAATCTTCAACAAAGCAGGAAAGAATGTCCAATGGAAAAAAAACAGTCTCTTCAACAAACGGTGTTGGGAAAATTGGACAACAACATGCAGAAGAATGAAACTGGACCATCTCCTTACACCACACACAAAAATAGACTCAAAATGGATGAAAGACCACAATGTGAGACAGAAATCCATTAAAATCCTTAAGGAGAACATAGGCAGTAACCTCTTAGACCTCAAAATAGCTTTTTAAAAAAATAGCCTTATAGTTTAACTTCTTAAAAACTGAAAGAACTACTTGAAGTGTTGCTTTATCACAAACACACACACCAACAATGTAATTCATTACTTATAATGATAAGAAGGTCATGGACCCAAATAGTCAAAATTATGATAATAACGAGGTAGATCATTTTAAATAAAATACTATGCCTCCATCAGAAAGGATGAATATCCAACTTTTGTAGCAACATGGACTGGATTGGAAGAGATTATGCTGAGTGAAATAAGCCAAGTAGAGAAAGTCAAGTATCTCATGGTTTCACTTACTTGCAGTGCATAAGGGGTAATACAGAGGACAGTAGGAGAAGGAAAGTAAATGGGAAGTAGGGTAATCCAGAAAGAGAAACGAAACAACAGAGACTTTGGACACAGAAACAAACTGAGGGACTTGGAGGGAGGGGGGTGGGGGGATAGGAGAGTCTGGTGGTGGGTACTGAGGGCACCTATTGCATAGAGCACTGGGTGTGGGGAATGGGGAATGAATCTTGGAACACTGGGAAAAAAATTTAAGTAACAATAAAAAAATAATAAATTAAAAAAAAAGATTATTACTATTTTTGACCAGTACATTTTTTTCACAATAATGAAATATTCTAGATTTTTCATGGTAAAAATTTCACTGAAATTTGTGTTAAATTATTAAGCAAATGCTAATGCATTTTGTAAAATTAAAGGCAGTTTACTATATAAAATACCAAAAGAGGTCAGTGGGGTTGATCTTTCGCCCAGTCTTCCTGGACCACCCAATATGGATCATTTAATTGGCAATTAGCCCATGCATGTATGCACTGCAGCTGTCAACAACTGCCCCAAGGGATCTCATAATTTTAGGGAGTGTGTTTCCCTGTTCATAGATCCCAAAGGCAAGGCCTTTTTGTCATAAGAATTCTTTTGAACCATCTGTACCCAGCCTATCTGTGAGATTCCTGGAACTTCATTAGTCAGGTAAGCACAAATTGTGAGGTTGGCAAGGCAGGTAAACCAAGAGTTTCACAGCAGGTGTATATCCAAAAAAAATCAGTAACAATAATGGTAGTTTCCTTGATTAACAATCTCTGCCTTCCAGTGACAAAAATTTGTGTGATCTTAGACTTGATTTATACTATTTACAGCTATCTCTTTATAGATTACAGTGAAATTTAAGTGATTTGACAACTCCTCAATTTTTTTTTTTGGAGAGTGATGAACAAAGCATTAAGTTCAAAGTTGAATGGCTTGTAACATGAAAAATAATTTTATGGGGTTATTTTGGAAACAACAAAAAACAGTACCCATAACATTCTGATAAAGAAGAGACAGGGTTTAGAGCAGAATTATGTATTTGCTAATCACTTTCTATGAGCCATTTCATTTATACCTCAGAAAACCCATATGACCTAGGTATTGCCATTCTAAATCTTTTTTAAGATTTTATTTATTTGACAGAGAGAAACACAGCCAGAGAGGGAACACAAGCAGCGGGAGTGAGAGAGGGAGAAGCAGGCTTCCCGCCGAGCAGGGAGCCTGATGTGGGGCTCAATCCCCGGTCTCCGGGATCTGACCTGAGCTGAAGGCAGTCGCTTAACCACTGAGCCACCCAGGAGCCCCAGGTATTGCCATTCTAAAGATGAGGAAGAATTACTCCAGATTCCTCTAATCAGTCAGACCCTAGAGCAATGGAAGCTCCAGTGGCCTACTGATCCTTTCATGCCTAGCTCGCTGCATAACTACCCCATGGTGGACATGTCCTGATCTGGGCTTGAGTTTCCCAAAAGGCAGCTGGACATTATCCAGTGGGAAGGGCCAGAGCAATTATGGACCTGTCAGAATCAGTGCTTGGGAGTAAGACTAGATCCATCTTGCTTCAAAGGCAACCATTGTAGCATATTACCTTTTGATCAACTAAAAATGAAATTACTTATCAATGTAATGATCTTTAAGATTTTTAATAAATTATAAAGGTAGTTATCAATCACATGCTATGAACCAAGAGTTCTGCTAGATCATTATATCTATTAATGTTATTCTTTCCTTCTCAGTCTTCAGTAAAGTACATATGTATATATATGTATGTGTATGCATAAATATAATGTGTAATACAGAGTAATTATATATTTTTATTATATATCTGTATGTAATATAGAGTGAAACTTTCAAACTACATTCTTTAGTTGAAGCTGGAGGTAGGAGCCATGGAAACCAAGAGATCATATGTGATTGCCATTGGCCCCATCTCCCAGCTCCCGGCTATGGATTTACCACAATATTTAGAGTTAATATTTTGTTTGATTTTATGTAGGCCTTGAGGAATAAGGCATCCAACTAACATCTTAGTTATAAATACAGAGGCATGCCAGTTTTAGGGAAATATTTAATATAGTTTGCTGCTATAGAAAGAATGAACCCCCTCTCCCCAAATTCATATGTTGAAACCTAATTCCAAAAGCGTTAGTATTTGGATGTGTGGCCTTTGGGAGATGATTCTGTAATAAGGATGGAGCCTTCATGAATGGGATTCCTGCTCTTATAAAAGAGATCTCACAGAGCCACTCACACACCTTGCCATGTGAGGACACAGCAAAATGACTATGTCTGAAACAGAAGTGGGTGCTCACAGCACCCTGAATCCCAGCCTCCAGGATACTGGAGAGTAAGTCACCCTGCCTGAGGCATTTGGTTACAGCAGCTTGAATGGCTTGTGTATGTTATCTATTAAGCTGCAATTTAATCAGGGTTTATTAAGGCATTATTATATTTCCTGTTGCAATAAATAAGATTTTCCATAGGCTTTGCTTCATTTAAATATAATTCTATTCTGAAGGGAAGCAAATCTATAGGAATACCTGAAAGAAACTCGACAGATAATATAAAATTTTGTAATATTGTAATTTAAGTAAAGGATTTTTAAAAAAAACAACAAAATAAGGGATCGTTTGTTTTTTTAAATGGCAGAATGAAGCTTTCATTCTGAATGTCTTGGCAAATCAGACATCTCTATTCCAGCTAAGCAGTGAATGTTTCATAGGCAGAACAATGACTACCCACCCCAATCCAAAGATGTTTACATCTGAATCCCCAGAACCCGTGCATGCGTTAGGTTTCATGGCAAAAGGGAATTAAAGTAGCAGGTAGAATTAAGATTGGTAACCACCAGATCTAGAAAGGGGGTGATTACCCTGTGTTCTCCATGTGGGCCCAGTGTAATTACAAGGGTCCTTAAAAGGGAAAGGGGAGGCAGAAGAGGGTCTGAGTGATGCAGTGTGAGAAAGATGCCAACTTTGAAGATGAAAGGGAACTACAAGTCAAAGAACCTGAGTGGTTTCTAGAAGCTAGAAAACAAACTGCCCCGAGGGCTTCCAGAAAAGAACACAACCTTGTCAACACCTAGATTTTAGCCCACTGAGACCCACTTCAGATTCATATCTCTGGAACTATAAGATTATAAATTTGAATTAGTTTGAGCCACTAAATTTGTGGCAATTGTTACAACAGCAATAAGAAACGAATACACTGGCTAACACTATAAACTGTTACATGATATTGCTGTTGAACGTGTGTCCTTTGGCTAAAGATAGAGCCATTTCGTTTGAAGTTGGAGATCCTATAGAAAGATCAATTTGTATTTTTAGCTTTTCTATTTTTAGTTTGTAAATTCTAGAGATGGCATTTTTACTATGTGGGTAGGCATGAAACATGCTCTTTTTTAAAAGACCTGCTCTTTTTCAAAAATCAGTATCTATCGATACATATATACATGTGCATTCAGTAAATCTCAAATAACTTTAGATTATGGGTTTTCACAATTTATGTCTTAGATGGCCAGCTCCCTACTCCATCAGCTCACAGCCAAACACAGTGGTCATTTAACCATGTTGACACACTACTTATCAAGTAAATACACAATCGGCTTTTAGTATCCTTCACTCTGAACTTTGCAATAAGTAAGCAAAACCTAATACCTCTTCTTTTAAAAAAAAAATACTTATGTACTTATTCATTCATTTTGAGAGAGAGCAGTGGGAGGAACAGAGGGAGAGGGAGAGAGAGAATCTTAAGCAGGCTCCAGGCTCAGTGCAGAATCCAGAACAGAGCTCAATCTCAGGACCCCATGATCATGACCTGAACTGAAACCAAGAGTCAGACGCTTAACCAGCTGAGCCACCCAGGTGCCCACCTGATACCTCGTCTTAGAGGTTGTTTTCGATGCTGTGCTACCAGTACCTGAAGTAGTGCCTGCCATGTGATTGTGTAGCTGAAGGCCTAATGGAGGAAATGAGTAGAGATAACCTTGCAGGGAGCACCGAAGAACTCTTTGAGGCATCTTTTTTTGTTTGTTTTTTATTTAAAAAAAAATTTTTGTTTTTAAAGATTTTATTTATTTGACAGAGAGAAACACAGCCAGAGAGGGAACACAAGCAGGGGGAGTGAGAGAGGGAGAAGCAGGCTTCCCGCTGAGCAGGGAGCCCGATGTGGGATTCGATCCGGGTCTCTGGGACCATGACCTGAGCCGAAGGCAGTCACTTAACCAACTGAGCCACTCAGGCGCCCCTATTTTTAAAAATTTTTAAGATTTTAAAAATTTTTTCAATTGTGTTATGTTTGTCACCATAAAATCATTAGTTTTTTTATGCAGCGTTCCAAGATTCATTTTGTGACGGCACCAGCAGAGTGCTAATGACTCTGTTCCTTGGCTGTCCACAACCCATTTCAGAAGCGTTCAAACCTGTGCACATGTTCCCATTTTCACTTTTGGCTGGGATAAGGGCTGTTCAGATACTTGCATCCTCCATGTCTAAAGGTTTCTGTGAAACAGCTCTTTCAGTTTTTATCCATCCTTTTCTGAGAGTCCTCACCTAAAACCGAGCCATGAATCTCTCTGGTTTCTGGGCTGATACTGTGCTGTACTCATAACTACATCCTCTCTAATTTAAGATAATTTTTTTCCCTTAAAAATGACCTATTCAGTTCCTCATCTTAACAGATTTCTTTTGAGCTTATCCCACTAGCTCTCTAATATATAACCATACAGAGTAAAATCAGATTATAAACACAGTTTAGGTGCAAGCTAACCCCCCTCTATTGCTTTAGTTTCAAATGTATTCATGATTTCCCACAAGTAACCTTTAAAAATATTTGTAATGTAAAAAGGCTTTAACACAGAGACTGATGCTAAGTAGATACTTAATAAATGTTAATTTACCTGCCCCTTTCTATTAAGAACCATGAAATACATCCCCACAGAAAAAAAAAAGTACTTAGATTAATGTGAAGAATAAAATATTCTGAATAGTTTAAGCCATAAGCCTTATGAGATAACTATTTAACATGATTTTACAACAGATTTGCAGTTAATATGTACTGAACAAAATATATAAAGAACAGTGGAGGAATGTCAACACGTAATATTCTGAGCTTTTTAGTTCTATTCTAGAAATCTCCATAATTATGGAGATTGGGAGATTATCTTTAATGCTAATTTTCTTCTAAAGCTGGTGCAATTAAAAGATAACTTTGGCTCTAAATTACAATCTCAAGTTTGTGTTTGAGGCTAACAATTAAATTAGTCAAAATTTCTCTAATTAATATTTAAACTCCATTTTCTAAGAAGAAGGCAATAGGTGTGCTTGTTTGTTTAAGGGCTTGATACTTTTTACCTTAAGTCAAAGGCATTATGGTTTTTTAGAAGCGGTCCCAAAATATCAGGAGATATGGAAGTTTTATGTAATTTCAAACTTTTTTAAGTCATTTAACTTACACAAAAAAGCCGTCATAGTAAAAAAAAAAAAACGTTGGCAAATAGAGCATTTGATTTTTATATTCTAGCGTGATGAAGCATGTTCTATGTAAAAATATAATGTCTATACCCTGGACATAAATATTGAAAGTTGAAAGTTGGTGTTTTTTAAACACGATGCGATTTTCCCCACTCTTTTCAATGACTTATTAAATATGTTTCAAAAGGTACCTGGAATTCATCATGAAAAGAATAAAACGTTACATTTCAACAGAGAAAATTGGTGGGCATCACTTTAACCAAGTGATTGAAGTTATTAGCATCATCACTAATAGGAAAAAAATCACCAACATGTGTCCACAGATGTGATACACTGAGGACACTTGGTCACTTTTGCAGTATTCTGGCCCCCAAATTCATAACCTGAATGAGGAAATATTACAGAAATCCAAAATTGGGGACATTCTGTATAATAACTGCAGGCTTCAAAAGTGTCAAGGTCATGAATGTTGAAGGAACAACTGAGAAACTCTTCCAGAGTGAATGCAATCAGGCGCCTGGCAGTAAATGCAAAAATGTGAGATGTTGAATCTAATCTTAAATTGGGAGAAAAATATAGCTCTAGGACATTACTATGACAAACTGAAGACATCAAATTTGATGTGGAGTAAAGGTTACACCAAGCATTGTATTAATGTTATATTTCTTAATTTTGATAATTAAACTATGGTCATGTAAATGTGAGCAAACTTAGGGATATCAGACACTATGTGTCCAACTTGATCAAATAGTATTAAAAATTAAAATACATATATTAAAAATATACAAAGAAATAATAAAGCAGTTGAGGTAAAATTTAAATAATTAGGTGAATTCAGGTAAAGAGGGTGGAAACTCTATTATTCTTACAACTTTTCTCTAAATTTAAAACAATATCAAAATTTAAAAATTATAAAAACAGTACTTGGGAAGAGTACATTATTTATCTTTATAAGGTAATTACATCTATTTAAAATATAGAGAGTGTTTTAAATATTTGATAAACCCACTTCATTTGTTAAAAAATATGTAGTCTTGGGCGCCTGGGTGGCTCAGTTGGTTAAGCGACTGCCTTCGGCTCAGGTCATGATCCCGGAGTCCTGGGATCGAGTCCCACATCGGGCTCCCTGCTCGGCGGGAAGCCTGCTTCTCCCTCTCTCACTCCCCCTGCTTGTGTTCCCTCTCTGGCTGTGTTTCTCTCTGTCAAATAAATAAAATCTTTAAAAAAAAAAAATTTAAGAAAGATCTTTTAAAAAAATATATGTAGTCTGGACCAATTTAAAAATATGTAGTATTATTTTATTTGCTTTTCTCAGCAAGTGATTATTTGGATGAAAACTTGTTTGTAATTTTTGTTGTTCTTGTTCTTTTTCTCATTTCCAAGATTAAGGAAACAGCTCATTTTAAAAACAGTTATGAGTCCAGGTGAATACAAACCATATGTTTTGAGGATATAATTCCACTCTAAAATTTATGATACACCCACTAGAGAATGTCTAAGACGTAAGGACCAGCCAGAATTTCCCATTTAAGACTGGATATTCCTGGGTCAGCCTCCAAGTTAAATGTTTATTTTTCAAACTGGTTTTTTTTTTTTTTTTTTTTTTTTTTTTTTTTTTTTTTTTTTTTTTTTTTTTTTTTTTTTTTTTTTTTTTTTTTTTTAGTGAAGTTTGGTTAAAAGACTTGGCACAGTGCTCTTTGGTTTAATTTTAAGCCTGACAGAAACGCTGGCCTCAGTGTGTGCATGTGTGTAATTTAGTAGCGGTGCTCCTGGAAGTCTATGGAAGATTAATGAATGGTGAGGCTCAGTGGCAGTTGTGAAGGGATGCAGGATAGAGAAAACCAGCCACCATCTGTTCAAAATGTCTTTTGTAGTGCTTTTAAGGAAAACAGTTATCAGCAGGAGACAGAGGCAAACAATGGCTTTAAATATTAATGTTTCTGTTGTTGCAAATAAATATTGCAATTGTACTTCTGTTATTTCAACAAATAAATATGCACATTATTAGGTTGTGACCATACCATATATTCAAATCAGTTCTCTAAAAAGCAGGAAAATTACCAACTTTAATACCTTTACCAATGTTTATTCTCAATTACGATTTTTAGGGATATATACATTAAGCCAACAGACAAGCCCTGTAAATTGTTTCTTTTTTTTAGAACACCAAGTGTTTTTCCTTAGAATCAGTCACCACAGTCTCATTCATACAATTTACACAATATGCACTAATTACGTTCTCATAGATTGGTTATTCCAGTCTGGTCTTCAAATCTTTTCAAAATTTTCCTTTTATAGCTGAAATGGTATCGGTTTGTTATGCTCACTCAGAAAACTCTGGATCAGTACTTTTCAAACTTTAACAGAAGACAGATCACCTGGGGGTCTTTTTAGAATGCAGATTTGATTCCATAAGTCTAGGCTTGACTCCCCGGTGGCTGTTGGTGAATAGTTACCCTCTGAATATAAGGATAGAAATGTGTCTTTATGCATCTTTTACTGTGAGAAATGGTGAAGGGGTCATTCATAAAATGCTAAAAATATACAAACCCCCAAAATGGTAGTTTCTACTTGACTTAATCTTTGCAAAGTTTCCCGTAATAATAATAATAAAATAATAACAACAATGACAATAATAAAAATAGAAACCCTTTCATGGCTTATCCTATATCATTAGAATCAGTACTGAATCAGTATTTGGTCTTTCATCAACCTCTTTGGTTATGTCAAAAAATAATATACTAACAACTTCTACATTTTATCTTAATTAAAAAACATAAATGTTAATCCTTTTGCCTATCTTTGTTCCAAGGCCAAAGTATTTTATTTTTGCATAAGTCTGCTGATTGGATTTCCCTGTCATCTTTCATACATGGAAAGTACCCATAATTCATCACCTTAGATTTCCAGTTTCCATTTCTTTCAAGTGAAGCAATAACTTAAGTATACTTGCAAAGCACTATAATGAGAAGATTTATAGTAACCTCCAATTTTTTACAATTACCTTGTCTACACCTATTTCAAGTGCAATTATTTTAGAAAACTTAACTTTTTGGAATTAATCCAGAGCACTAAACATAATTTCCATAAAAAGAAAAAAATATTTTTCCTTTGTCTTATTTGTTGGTATTGCTGTTTACCTAATGATTAATTGTTACACCTTCAAGGACATATATAGCCAAAATATTGTGTTCACTAATTAACATCTGTGGCAAAACTATGTGTGTAAACCAGGGAGTGACACCTTAAAATGGTCCATTGTGCCATTACAATTCATCAGTTTGTTTCACAGAATGTATTAGGGAAGAAAATGAATCAGGGAAGTGGAAGGTGGTTAAGAAAGCTTCTAATCTTAAATAAAACCCAGTGTGTATTCTCAATACTTAAAAAATATTAAGGAATTCAATTCATAATCTCTAGAAATATTTCTTGCAATATCTTTTGATGCCTTCCAATTCTTTACTCTAATTGGCTGATCTTTTATTCTGATATTGAGCCAAATTCTTTCTCTATCACTCTCTCACTACTCCCAGTTTCTCTGTATATGTATCGATCAAGTCATTTTAAAGCTTCCCCTTCCCCGCTCCTTTTTTTTTCAAGTTTTTCCTCTTATTCTTTTAATTCTGAATCATAAAATGTCTTAGGAGAAATGGCAAAAAGGAATTGCAACCGTCTAAAATTATTTCCTTGGTAATAGCTTGTTTATGTTTTACAAATGTTTGCTGAATGTGTTATATAGTTGATCCATCAATATGTAAACCAAGATAGTAGTGCATTAATTCTTTAAGGCACTTATGTCCCAGTAGAAGGCAGTAACTCTGTTACTTTCTATTAGAGATTTAGTCATATATGATAAGAACCATCCACATGATATAAAATGAAAGTGTCATTAAATCAACACAAGTAGATACGTGTGAGTGCATTACCTAGAATCAAAAAGCCAGCAAAGGTCTTCATAGTAATATAATTACCTTAGTGCCACTAATTGACAATGAGATCATGAAATAGGAACAAAATATAACTAGGTTTTCTACTTTTCTTTAAAAATTCGTGATTTTATAATTCTTTATGATTTCAATCAGAGAGAGTAAATGAGAGACCAATATTTTAAAAAATTAAAGTATACTATATTTTCAATAAAACCATGCTAGGAAAAAATTATCCCAAATGTTTGAATATTTTAAAAGAAAATACATTTTCTTTTTTTTAAATAATAATTTAATTTAATTTATTTATTTGAGAGAACTAGAGAGAGCTGGAGTAGGGGGAGAGGCAGATGGAGAGGGAGAGGCAGACCTCCTTGCGAGGTAAGGAGCCCAACATGGGGCTTGATCTTAGGACCCAGGGAACATGACCTGAGCTGGAGGCAGCTGCTTAACCCATTGAGCCACCAAGGAGCCCCAAGAAAATAAATTTCCTAAATTAGCTTAATTATTACTTGTGTAAACATTTGGTTAAAGTTTCTGCATTCAGATTTTAATTCATCATTTTATGATTTAGTGGAAAAAAGACTGGGGTATAATTCTGTAAACTTCAATACTTGCATCAATGCCATTGTTTATTGATTGTATAACAGCAAGTAAATCATTTTCTATTTTCTACTCTATTTTCCTGTGGTTCTAATATAACTTTTGAAATTATTATTTTCAGAATAAAATATCTTCTAAATATATAAAAGCTAAAAAATTGGAAAAGTGCAAAATATTAATGAATGATTTGTATATTATACTGTAGTTATGCAGAAATTTAGATTCAAATTAGAGTATGGAAAGCAAATTGTTCTAAACACTTACCTCTTCCTGGTGAATAGTATGTTATTTTTATGACAATAAATGTTTTATTCAATTATTTTTGTTAATAATTTGAAGCAATTAAGAGTAAGCCTTTCCAGGTTCAGAAATTAGACATTTATAGTATTTGTCAGCATATAAATGTCTTTCCATGAGTTTTGCTATATACACACACATCCCACACATGAAACACTCCTGACACAGCCACCAATTTGCATGCCCATAAATGGATAATATTCTACTTTATTCATTATTGGTTTGATCACTTTAAAGAAAGCATGCATTATTTACAGGGTACCTGTATTTGCAAAACTGATCCAATGTTATATTCAGGTTAATTACTTTATTCTTCTGGGGTTTTTGACCTGATTTCTATTTCAGGAGGCAAAATACAGTGAAAATTGGGATTAGTCAAACTGTTCCTGCCTGTAAATGAATTTCCAATGTAAATAGCTAACGCAAATCGTAAAAAAACAAAAACAAAGACTGACTACACTAAGGGAGTTAATACTCTCTTATACAGATACATTAAATAAAACATTAAGAGAAAGCAAGCAAACTTTTTCCCTGATTTAATATACTTATGCAGGAATTTTGTATGCAAGCTTATTATGTAAACAGCACTAATTGTGATCCAGTATTTTTAATGGAAATGTAAGGGTGGGAGATACGAATGAGCGCTTATAGTTATTCTTACCTTACCTTTAACAATAGAATTATTACACAACAGTTGAGTAGAATGAATCTAAAAAGTTCTAAAAAATATAAGCAAGCAGTTAGTGTCAACAAACTGCTTAGCTAGCTCATGCTGCTTTAACCCCTACTACGAAAATATTGGGCATAAGGCAAAACGGATTTCTGTATTCCTGTCCCTTTCAAAGATCGGGTGATCGTGGTGTATCTCTCAGATGGCTGTATATTTGCCCAGAGTCACACAATATCAGTGGTACTTGCTTGAAAATGAAAACTGTCTATATTTTTTCCAAGTTACCCAATAAACCTCCTTTAGAACAAAAAAGATGCATGTGGCGGGCAGAAATCTCCCCACCCCCAACACACACACACACTCGTCTTCAAAGATTTTCCATCCTAGTGGCTGGAACCTGTGAATATGTTTCCTTACATAGTAAAATGTGATTAAGGTTAGGGACCCCAAGCTGAGAAGATTAACCTGAATTATCCAGGTGAGCCCAATCTAATCACACAAATTCTTGCAAGTGAAGAACCTTTTCCAGTTGTAGCCAAAGAGTAAGAGATGGCAGCAGGAGAGGGATTAGACTTTGAACAGGTCTAGCTGTGGGTCCGGAGATGCAGGGGACCGTGTGCAAGGAACTGAATTTTGCCAACAAGCTAAATGGCTGTGGAAATGGATCCTCCCCTAGAGCCTTCAGAAAGGGTTGCAGCAATGCCAATACCTTAATTCTGGCTGAGGTGAGTCTGTGCTGGAATTCTGACCTATAGAAGATAATAAATTTAAGTTGCGCTAGGCCACTAAGTTTGTGGTAATTTATTACAATGGCTGATGAGACCTAATACAACCCAGAATCACATGCCCCATTTAACTGCCATATCTCTTTAGTCTCCCTCATTTTGCAAGTTGTTTGGTCTTCCACCAACTTTCACGACCTTAACACTTCTGAAGATTTCAAGCAGATTAGAATGTCCTTCAATATGGGTTTGTCTTTAGTGTTCACATGGTCTGATCTAGGTTTTATGCATTTGCCAGAATACCACAGAAGTGATATGGTTGTTCTTTTCATTTCATTTTATCAGATGGAAGATGATTTTAATTTTTCTCATTACTGATAATATTTACTCTGACCACATGAATAATGTACTATCGTCTAGGCTTCTTGAACTGTGAACTGTTTTTCCTTTGGCAATTTGTAAGACTTTAGTAGGAAGTGCTTTGAATTAGGTAATTATCACATCTGTCAGAAAACTTTGTCTTTATTTTTCTACATATTTAGGTGTGGACTCTTTGTTTCCTTTTTTATTCAAAGGTTGCAATCATAACTTTTTATTTATTTAAATGCCACCATATCTCTTCAATGGATGCTCTTATTACTACTCTTGGATTCTGACTTGGATCGTCTAGCCGTGAGGACACCCTTGTCACACCACTTGGACACCAACTACCCTTGTGTACACCACTTTCATTTTGGGGGGCTTTCATACTCCTCACTGATCAGGCTGACCCTTCACATGGATACCCACTGTACTATGTGATGTCTTACGATAGTCACAATTTTTAAACCTAGCTTAAAACCTCATTTGTTCTTCATGAAAACCAATAATTTGAGTTTGAGAATTTATCAGTATTGATGTGGTTTCATGATAGTGTGGTATGAATTGTGAAGTATTATGGGTAGGAACTAGATTATTAATTATTCAGTTTTTTGAGTAGAAGAAGTTGTGCTTAGATTTGTTCATTTATTCTATAGGGCCAAAAAATAGAAAATTCAAGTGTTCTAATATGGTAGAAACATTAAATGCTGGGAAACATCATAGTTTTATATTCAGAAAAATTCAGTAAGAAAATGTTCTACGAATTTTTATTCACCTCATTAATTTACTTAAAATGCTAACATATGGCACACACACCAAAACAGGAGAGCCAATGAGTTGAAATGAAAGTCTTTTATTTTTTTTTTTTTTTTTTTTTTTTTTTTTTTTTACTAAATTTTTTTTTTCCAGTGTTTCAAGATTCATTCCCCATTCCCCACACCCAGTGCTCCCCGCTTTAGGTGTCCCCAGTACCCACCACCAGGCTCTCCCATCCCTCCACCCCCCTCCCTCCAAGTCCCTCAGTTTGTTTCTGTGTTCAAAGTCTCTGTTGTTTCGTTTCCCTCCCTAGATTACCCTAGTTCCCAT
>PITA01006572.1:0-98897 GCA_004023965.1 Spilogale gracilis
TGTGTGTGTGTGTGTGTGTGTGTGTGTGTGTGTGTGTGTGTGTTTAAGATTTTATTTATTTATTTGACACAGCGAGAGATCACAAGCAGGCAGAGAGGCAGGCAGAGACAGAGGAGGAAGCAGGCTCCCTGCCAAGCAGAGGGCCCAATGCGGGCCTTGATCTCAGGGTCCTGGGATTGGGACCTGAGCCGAAGGCAGAGGCTTTAACCCACTGAGCCACCCAGGCACCCGAGATTTTGTTTCTAATTATAGTTCCCCAACATGATCTCCCCATCTCAAAGTTCTTAGCCAACTAACATCTGCAGTCCCCTTTGCCATATAAGGTAACATTCACAGACTCCAACCATCTGGACCTTAGCAGGGATCAGGGTCATCATTGGCCCACTACTCACTTCTCCTAGCTCCTGTACCCGGCTTCACTGTTGTACCTGTCACTGGAAAGCAGGGATCTGGCCTGTCTTTTCTCCAGCAGCGGCCTCTAGACAGGTGTCAGGTCTATGGGGAGGGTAAGTGCCTGGGGCCTAAAGAATAAGGAAAAGGGAGAGCTCAAGTCTGTGGGGAAGCAACTGGATTAGACCACACAGGTCAGGACCATTGTTTACCCGAAAGTCAGACTCTCTTCCCAGCTTGTTATGCAGATGATGGGACTCTGAGAGAGACTTTCTGAAAGAAAAATACCACTTTTCCTCATAGGAAAATTCCAGTTGGTATGTGAGTGAGGCAAATAAGGCATTTAGAAGAAAACGTGAGTCTGTAACTCTCCCCCTTGAAGTCGCTGAGTATAGGGAGCAGTGCCTTTGACACATTCTTTTATTTGGAACATTATTCTAGAATGACAGGAATGCGAGAACCTCTGAGGAACCTCTGGCTCAGAGAAGGGACTCTTGCTCCCGGGGATAAGGGCAGCTGTTGACCACTCACTGCTTGGGGATTTGCTCTCGGGACCATTCTCCACCAGGAAACTCGGCAGGCGACGAACCATTGTGTCTTAGGGAAGAGAGAAGGTACTTGACTTTACCTAGAGATCTCTATTTTTACCCTCTCAAGGTCAAATCTCATCGATTCTAAGTAGGCTATGTCTTTTTTCTATTCCAGAGTGGCTTCAGGTTGTGTCTTCTTCAACTTAATTCAAAAGATGGATTTAGAAGCCCTGTGTGTATCCATTCTTTGTTTAAAATCTACCAAAAGGGGCGCATGGATGGCTAAGTCATTGGGCGTCTACCTTCGGCTCAGGTCGTGATTCCAGAGTCCTGGGATCGAGCCCCGCATCAGGCTCCTTGCTCAGCGGGAAGCCTGCTTCTCCCTTTCCCACCCCTGCTGCTTGTGTTCTCTCACTCTCACTCTCACTGTCAAATAAATAAAATCTTTTTAAAAAAAGAAAGATAAATTAAATTAAATTAAATAAAACCCAAAGCCAAGCTTGATTGGGAAACACCAAAGAAATTCTCAACAGAATCTCTGCGAAGCCTTCACAGTTTGGCAGAAGCAAGCATATTTGCCAGCGAGCTGTTCCTGCCTGCGGCACGCGGGGCCAGACAGGAAGGCCGTCGGGTCGTGTCCGCTGGATAACAGAACCGCTATCTCCGACCTTAGTGCATTCCTACCCAGACCCCTCTCAGATAACCTCACGTGGGGACTCAGAATGTAGATTGGTTTCAACTCAGAGCCTCCGCATGGGCTCCAAGACCAAATCTGGGTCACAGTTAAACATGGTGCCTTTCGAGTTGGCCAGCGACGTCTCAGATGTTCTCAGAAGTGGTTTGCTTCAGCTGTCTTAAAACATGAGAAGAAAGTTTCCTCTTAACATGGCTTAAGAAGGTTTATTTGGGGGATTTTATTAGAAATGGCAACAATGCAGCCTATTGGAGTGCTACAGGTGACACTCTAGTTAATGTTGCTACCGCTGACGAATAGGATACAAAATAAAATTAATTGTAAAAAGAACATTTGGAAAATAATTGATTTCACAGCGTCCAAACTGCTCTAAGTGCCTTCCACCGGTGGGGATGTTGCTTCTTACCTGCGTGGCCCTGGAGTGCAGTTCCAACCAATGTGCCTACAGCAGATAAAATCACTGCAACAAATTAGCATGATCTATGGGTCAGATGGAGTTAAAGAGGTTCTTATGGTTAGACCAGGAATCAAAAAGACCTAGGCTACCACAACTATGTAAGAAAAATAATTCCTGGGATGCCTGGGTGGCTTAGTCAGTTAAAGCCTGATTTCGGCTCAGGTCATGATCTCAGTCTGGGCCGGGCTTCGGGTTCTGTGCCGGATGTGGAGGCTGCTTCGGATTCACTCTTGTCCTCTCCCTCTGTGCCTCCCTGCTCGCTCGCTCTGTGTCCCCAAATTAATAATAATAATAATAATTCCACTGCCTGTTATTCGAAAACACGAGCTGACAACTGGCTGCGTGAAGGACCTCCCTCGTGCTCACCATCCCCATCTAGCGGTGGATGCGGTGGACCCTAGGCCTGATCTGCCTTCCAACCACTTGGATTTAAGTGTTTTGCATCCATGAAGCTGATGGTTTAAATGTTTAAATTCATAAAGGTGAGGGCGCCTGGGTGGCTCAGTTGGTTAAGCGACTGCCTTCGGCTCAGGTCATGATCCCGGAGACTAGGGATCGAGTCTCACATCGGGCTCCCTGCTCGGCGGGAAACCTGCTTCTCCCTCTCTCTCTCCCCCTGCTTGTATTCCCTCTCTGGCTGTGTTTCTCTCTGTCAAATAAATAAAATCTTTAAAAAAAAATTCATGAAGATGAAAATTCCTTTTATTAGTTTCCTGAGTTTTCTTGAAAGAATTATTATAAATTTCAAAATGTTAATAGTATGTTAAGATACGTCTATTGACTAAAATCCAAGTTTCATTTCCTGCCATGTTAAGACATTACAAAAGGCCTCTTGATTTCTTATATATTTTTTTCCAGATAAAATACAGGATTCATTTGTTTTTTTCTCCAAAAGGAAATTTAGATTATTTTTTTCAGCTTAGTATTAGCCATTCTAGCTTCATTCTTTTGATCACAAAGCACCTGATTAGTCTTAGGAAAGGATTTCCTCTGTGTGTGTACGTTTGCTAGGCTTATCCACAAACTGGGTGGTTTAAACAATATAAACTTATTCTCCCAACTCTTTATTTATTTGTTTTTTAAAAAAATTTTATTTATTTATTAGACAGAAACACAGCAAGAAAGAGAACACAGCCGGGAGAGTGAGAGAGGGAGAAGCAGGCTTCCTGCTGAGCAGGGAGGTGATGCGGGGCTCGATCCTGAGACTCTGATCATGACCTGAGCCAAAGGCAGAGCTTAACAACTGAGCCCCCCGGGCGCTCCTTCTCCCAACTTCCGAGGCCAAAAGTCCAAGATCCCGGTGTCAGCAGGTTGGTTCTCTGAAGCTCCTCTCCTTGGCTTGTATGTGGCTGTCTTTCCCCTTTGTCTTCACATGGTCCCCGCTCTGTGTTGTAATCTCTTCTTAAAAGGACACTTAGTCATGTTGGGCTGGCTCCTCCCCCAGCAATATGACTTCATTTTCCCTTACTTACCTCTTTAAAATCCAAACGTCCAAAGACAGTCCATTCTGGAGGTACTTGGGATTGTGACCTCAACATATGAATTTTAGGGGCACACAATTATGTGTGTGTGTGTATATGTATACATATGTGTAGATAGATAGATAGATAGAGAGATATAGATATAGATACAGTAGTGAGATAGTGATTTTTCTTCTTTAGTAACTCATAGACTCTGATTAAACATGGTGGATCACACACACACATGTTTATTCCTACTCCCTCCCAGAACGCCATCAGAACAATGGTAAATGAGTAAGAGGGTATAAATTCACAAGGAGAGAGAAGGCAACCATGGATGAGACACAGGATGCGTTCTACAAGACGGCACGGAAGGGACCATGGTAGCTGTCCGAACTCACCACAGCCAAGGGTCTTTCTGGTGCCCTCAGAGCACATCGCAAAGGAAGCTGTCAACTCCGCATGGAGATCCATGGCAGAGGTGAATAGGGACAGAGAGAAAATCTGTGCCAAACACTGGGCCATCAGTCACTAGGGATTTGGGAAGGAAAATGAGACCCTGTTTCGGGCAATTATCTTGGGACCTGGGGCTGGCCAGAGAAATAGCCAAGCTGGTTCCGGGCCCACCGGGTCCCTGAGCTTGTTCATATTTGCCCAGGATGCATGGGAGTTGGGCAATAGTTGGACAGCTTTCCCCTCATCCCATCCCACACTGGCCTTGTGAATTTCATCACACCCTTCTGCTGCATTCGCGGGTTCCCAAGAGCCCACGTGAGACCCCTGAATCTCTCACCACCAAGGATGGGACACACAGGACCGAGACTGAACATGTATGCTGGTTATAGAGGTTGTTGGGCACCAGACTCATCTCTGACAGAGATGCCTTCCTTCTCGGTGTGGTTTCAGGGCTCGGGAAGCAGGGCAAGGGGTCAAATGACTCCTCAAGGTCTCATTGGGTCTGATGATGTCTATATTTCTGGGAAGAATTTCCTGAAATGTGTGTTTGAGGATGCTGGGGACAGGTCACCCAGGAGAGACCAAAGAAGAGGGCAGCCCTACAGGGGCAGGACAGGGGGTGGGATTGGGGGCAGGCAGGGCAGCCCTGTATCCCATGGAGGAGAGACTGGGCCAAGACCACCAATGCTTGGGCTTCTTGGCTAGTGGGAAGGGGAGGGGAGGGCTGCTCCGCTGGGTTTGGCCAGGGCTGGCCAGGGTTGGCCAGAGCCGGGGTCAAGGTCTGGCGGCCAGATCGTGGCTGGGAGGCCTGTGAGTGGATAGGAGGGAGGTCTCAGAGGGCTGGCTGCCAGGAGGCCGGTTCTAATGGGGTGGGGAGGAGCCTTGGGCAGGCTGAGAGCTGGAGGGACCCAAGGGGTGGGAGTGGGAGGAGTGGGGGGGAGGAGGAAGTGGCTGAGAGCCTGGCCTCAAGTCAGCCACAGGAAGCAGAGACCCCGAGGCACAGGAGAAGAGGTGAGGAGGGGAGAGTGGGCCAGGGGGCGGCTGGTGGAAGGAGACGAGGGCCAAAGGGAGCAGCTCAGAGAGTGAGATCTGTTTAGCCCTCTGTAAGTCCTTGTTGTAAGGCAACACCCTGAGATCTCTCACTAAGGGGACCTCCATTTCCACCTCTGTGGCTTCTGGTCCTAAGACCACCAGTACACACAGAGTTCTGTGGGGGGAGTCCATGCCTCAGGCAACCCCAGTCGTGGATTAGGGGACAGGATCAGAAGGCCTAGGAGAGGGGTGGTGGGGAAGGCTCCAGAAAAGAGGTTAAGGGAAGGAGGGGCTGCCTCAAGAAGAAAGACTTGGTGGGGCCGAGGTGAGACGCTGGCGTCTGGGGCTGGCGTCTGGGGCTCGGGGGCAGCACAGGGAGGGTGAGGCGCCTCCTGGACCCCAGCCTGCTCTGGGCCCCTCCCATGTGTTTACGTCCTCCCCCAAATATTCGCCCTCCAGCTGGCCTCCATTCTACATCCTGCCCCTCCCCCTGGAGTTAGCCTTGGGGGAAGAAGGGGGTGCCAGGGCCAGGGTTCCCAGGACTGGGAGGGAGCCCACAGCTCCAGGGCCAGGGAACTGGTGGCTCGGCGGGCTGACATGAAGAGCTGAGGCCTGAACAGACACTCTTGGCAGGGCTGGGGTGACCGAGGTGACACCATGTGGCAGCTGCTAGTGCCTCTGGCCCTGTGGCTGGGCATGGTGGGCTTGGGCAGAGCCGAGCTCACGGCGGCGCAGCAGCGGGGTCTGCAGGTGGCCCTGGAGGAATTTCACAAGCACCCGCCCGTGCAGTGGGCCTTCAGGGAGACCAGCGTGGACAGCGCCACGGAAATGGTGAGCAGCCTCGGCTGGGGAGGGATGGGGGTTAGGGCCGCCAAAGCCCTTGGGCTCCGTGAGCACCCAGTTCTCCAGGGAGAGGCCAACACCCCAGGCCTCTTCTCAGCTGTTTCATGGGCTGGGGAGGAGGGACAGATCCCACCCAGGAATTGCTCTGCCAGCTCAGCGCTCCGCAGGCTGCTGGCCTTACTCTATCCGCGGGCAGCCCTTCCCTGCAGGGACCTTTGTGAGGCTGGAATTTAAGCTCCAGCAGACGAGCTGCCGGAAAAAGGACTGGAAAAAAGCAGAGTGCAAAGTCAAGCCCAACGGGGTGAGTCGAAGGCCTGTGTGTGTGTGTGTGTGTGTGTGTGTGTGAGAGAGAGAGAGAGAGAGAGAGAGAGAGAGAGAGAGAGAGATTGAGAGATATGGATGGGGCACTTGCTAAGTGCAGGGGTACGTGACGGGTTAGGAAGAGAGCCAGCGAGAAGCCCTGAGGTTGGGGCCCAGTCCCACGGGGCAGCAGCCCCTCCGGAAGCTGAGCTGGCTCAGCCTGAGACAGGCGGACACTGTGGGCGGCCAGGGCAAGCAGGAGTGGGGAGGGCTGGGCTACTCTGAGGACATCTGTTCTTCAGAGAGTCCTCCTCCCATCCGGGCTCCCCTCTGGCTCCAGGTCTGTGGTGGAGGAAGCCCAGGGCGTCAGGTTGGGCTGGCCCCCACCCCAGGCCTGGTGAAATCCCCACTTTCGGGGAGTCTTCGAGTAGAGATGGCCCAGCCTGGGCTGACTGCAGTCGGCCCCTTGGGGGCCTAACGGCTGTGTGTGGGGGGGGGTCCTAGCTGTTCCAAGCACCAGGCTGTGACTCAGTAGGTTCTCTGAGGGCCTGTTCCCTCCATCTGTTAAGGGAGGGACGGGACTGTTATCAGTGATCTTCCAGACTTCACCTCAGGACCCTTGTGTTCATATCAAACCTTTTAAGAACATGCAAATAAACACAACAGACCGGCAAAGTGGCTGAGGTGAAAGTCAGGTGGGGAGAACCCATTGGGGGAGGAGTCCCGCCTACACACCCATTCTATAGTTTGCAAACTGCAGGATGGGCTGACGTCTGAAATCTCCCAGTCCCCAGGTGGGCTGCGCCCGAAGCCAGTCGGCCCACATGGCCCCGTCTCTCTGCTCTAGGGCCGGCCAGGGGAGCTGGACCCCCTTGCAGGCAGCCCCCAGCTTCCACCTGGTGGGGCTGCACACCTGCCCTGACCCCTTCCCTCCCCCGGCCCCATGCTTCCCCCCCCAGAGGAAGCGGAAATGCCTGGCCTGCATCAAGCTGAACTCGGCAGATAAAGTCCTTGGCCGGATGGTCCACTGCCCCATATACACTCAGGCTCACCGGGTAAGAGTGGGCAGGGGAGGAGGTGGGGAGGCTGGGGAAGAGGCTGGGAAGATGGAGAAGCTGGCCCTGTGGGAGAGGTCAGAGGCTGAAGCATGGACTGAGGTGTACAGAGGGCAAGGAGGTGGGAGGGGTGAGGAGGGTGCAGAGCAAGTAGGGGGCGACGAGGGGCAAGGGGGTACGAGGAGGGAGGAGGTGAGGGGTGAGAAGAGGTGAGGAGGGGTGAGGAGGGAAGAGGAAAGGTGAGGAGGGGTGAGGGGAGGCTCTGTCCCCCCCCCCCCCGCTATTCCCCAAGGGATGGGGAGGTGGGTGCCAGGGCAGATGCAGGCACCGCCCCCAGGGACCCCCTCCACGGGGACCACCTCCCCAGAGCCTGCTGGCCCCTCGGGCCTGAGCAGTCGCTGGCGCTGGCAGGAGCCCGGGGAGCACCAGGAGGCCCAGTGCGGCAGGGTGGAGCGAGCCGGCGAGGACCCCCACAGCTACTACTTCCCAGGACAGTTTGCCTTCTTCAAGGCCCTGCCCCCCAGCTGAGGCCCGAAGGTGGGTGCCCAGGACAAGGGGGGCAGAATGGAGCTGGGACAGCGTTCACTGTGCTTGGGGCTGGAGGCCGAGCCGGCGTGGGGCCGAGGGTGGCCGTGGGGGAAGGTTTGGGGCCTGGGAAAAGAGCTTGGGCTGACCCAAACAGCCTCCCTCACACCCAAAATTTAGGCTTCTTTTTCCTTTCTTCTAGAATTTTGTCCCGCTTGCCAGACAGCTGCAGCAGCTAACCAGTAAAAAGACTGACCTGCCATCCCTAAACCCAGGGAGGACAATCCCATTATCCCTGAGCTAATAAACTGCTCTCCCAGACTCCTTTTCTCCCCCTCTTGCAAGCCCCTTCCCCTGAGCTCCACTGTAGGAGTAAGGTCTCGCAGGGGCAGCAGAGTTCCAGGGGGAGCAGGAGACCGCCCGCCCAATGCCCGGGAAGTGGGAGAGACCAGGGGCCCTGCAAACCTCGTCTTGCCTTCAGATGCTCACGCTTGGGGAAACACAGCCCATGCACAGACAATGACAGGCAATGATGCTTATTAGAACAGGGAGATTTAATAGGGATCAGCGTGTGTGAGATCGGGCAGCGAGGGCACCAGGATGACACGAGATGGGGCCACCACGGCAGGCTGGGGCAGGCAACTTCGGAAGGGGGGCACACGCCAGCTTTGGGGCCCTGCCACCTCCTCTCCCAGGACCGGCTGGGCCGCGCACACCCCCTCCCTGCCTCTCTCACCTCTAGCCTTCGGCGGAAGCAACTCTCCCGCTGTGGACGCGGCTCCGCACAGGGCCTCCCCCCAGGCTCACAGCCGAGGTGGCGGGATGGCCTTCTGCGGGGCCAGCTGCTTGAGCAGGGCCCTTACCCCTGCTAGAGGCCACTGGGGAGGTGTGCGCTTGAGCTACGTGCAGGGAGGATGTGGAATTTTCCCAAAGGAGCTGGGGCGGGGCTCGGGGGGCTGCTCTTAGGAACACGGAGGAACAAAGAGCTGGGGTTGCAGGCCCCGTGGCCCGAAACTGAAGACTCGCACCAAAGCAGGGGGGCAGAAGCGGGCAGCCAGACCACAGTGGGCCCAGCTGTCACGGGCCACGGGCGCACTCAAAACACAAAGGACGAGGTGGTGCCAGCAGGACTGAGCGCCTGCTCGGCCTGGGCCAGGCTGTCGCCGGCCTGTTGGTCCAGGTCATGGCACTCCTGCAGGGTGTGCTGGAACTGGCGGCAGGCCTCCTCCAGGATGGAGCTGCTCCGGGTGGGCCGCGACTCCCAGTAGCCGGGCGCCACCCAGGGCTGGGCCTCGGGGGCTCCGGGGCCGGGGTTGGGGCTGGGGCGCAGGGAGCTGTCCAGGTCCCGGCACAGCTGGTAGAACTCGCTGCCCCGACCCGTCACGCGCTCGCCGTCGAGGACCTTCAGGCCAGGGAGCAGCTGGCGGACCTCAGGCCAGTACGAGGGGCTGGTGCACAGCGGGTTGCTGAGCCGGGCCAAAGGGTCCCGCAGCCGCAGGTGCTCGAGGCCCCGCAGGCCGGCCAGACACTGCAGCTGGCCGGGGGTGGCCAGCAGGTTGCCGGCGGCGTTGAGGCTCTGCAGGTTCTCGCAGGCGGCCAGCGGCTCCAGCCCCGTCAGCCGGTTGTTGGCGACATTGAGCACCAGCAGCTGGCGCAAGGAGGCCAGCGGGCCCAGCTGGGTGAGCGCATTGCCCGACAGGTCCAGCCACTCGAGCCCCAGGCACTCCCCGAGGCAGCCCAGGTCCACCAGCCCCAGGCCCCGAAGCTTCAGCAGCAGGATGGACTCCAGTGCGAACTCACCGGAGCGAGACTTGAGCAGCTGGGGCGTGATGCGCACCCCGTCGGCCTCAGCCGGCTTCTCACCGTGCGGCTCCATCGCCTGCGGTCAGTCTGGGAGGCCCGGGCCCTGGCGGTTCTGGCACGGGGACACAGGCGCCACTGTGGGTCGGCTGGCTGCTCGCCCTGAGAAAGGCACCATCCAGTCCGCCTGGGCCAGCACCGGAGGCCTGTTTCCGACACCCGTTCGAGGGCCAGCGGGGTCCTACGGGGAGACAATCACACCGTAAGCCAGCCTCTCCTGAGCCCGAGGCAGAGGACAGCACCAGGTGCCGGCCCGGCTGGACCTGAGGACACGGGGCCCTCCTGAGGGAGGGGGGCCAGGCTCCGCCGAAGGGGGGCCCCTGACAGGCTGTAGTGATCATAGCTATGCTGGATGCCATTCGGGGGCCATGGGACCAATTCTTCCCGTTTTCCGTATCCGCACCGGGAGGCCAAATCTCTTTATTTTCCTTTTTCGGTACCCGCTCATGATCTCTTCTTCTCAATTGAGGTGTTTCTTTTTAACCATTACAATTAATTCCTGAATAGCTAATAGGTCACCACCACCACCAACCTCTTCTGTTTCCTTCCAGAAGCAGATGCAAGGGACAGCACACTAGGCCTCACTTCGTTCTCTCAAAAATGTTATCGACTCAATGTTTTCTCTTTTTTCTTTTTTTTAAAGATTTTATTTATTTATTTGAGAGACAGAAACACAGCGAGAGAGGGAACACAAGCAGGGGGAGTGAAAGAGGGAGAAGCAGGCTTCCCGCTGAGCAGGGAGCCCGATGCGGGGCTGGATCCTGGGACTCCGGGATCATGACCTGAGGCCAACGCAGACGTTTAACAACTGAGCCACCCAGGCGCCCCAGTGTTTTTTCTTTTTTAAAGATTTTTCTTTATTTTTTTTGCTTTTTTTTTAAAAAAAATTTTATTTATGTATTTGACAAAGAGAAACACAGCTAGAGAGGGAATACAAGCAGAGGGAGTGAGAGAGGGAGAAGCAGGCTTCCCGCCGAACAGGGAGCCTGATGCGGGGCTCGATCCCCGGTCTCTGGGATCGTGACCTGAGCCGAAGGCGGTTGCTTAACCAACTGAGCCACCCAGGCGCCCCAGTGTTTTTTTCTTTTTAACATAAGCAATGAATTCAAAATCGTTTCCAGATTGCATGGGTCAACTTGTAACCTCTACTTGAGGTTGTGGGGCCTGGAGGCTCAGCTCTCCGCCCAAGGTGGGGAGACTGAGGTCAAGGGAAGGAAGGGCCAGCAAACGTCCCCAGGGGAGGTGGCAGCATGGGCAGTCTCGAGGCCACTGTGGCCCGCCCTCAGCCCCAGCACCTGCCACAGTAGCTCTTCACTCTGGTGCCAACAGAAGGGCAACAATCCTTGCATGGCAGACAGCGTGGGCCACAGTGAGCCAGAGAAGGCAAGGGCGGGCAGAAGACCAGGCAAAGAAGCCGTGCTGGAGGGAAGGACCTGGCTAGCACCTAGGTTCCAAAAAGGGAGGGGAGGGAGGGCCTTTCCAGGCACCAGTGGCTGTGGGGCAGCATGAGGGCAGGTGCTTTTGTGAGGCAGGAGGCCTGGGCGAAGGGTAGCAGCAACGCCGCCCACAGAAGGGTCAAGGTTTCAGCAGAGAGGAAAACAAGAAGGGACCTCTGCTCCAAGTGGCAGCCTCCCAACTCTGCAGAATCTGGCCAGGCCTGGGGGCAGGCAGGGTGATGCCTGCAAAGAACCATGGGACTATTCACTCCTGCTCTTTATAAAACCTGGGCTCCCAGACTTGAGTCTGCATTTACATAATCCACACTTTTTATTTCCCTCTCCAAGGAAACCAGACCCGGAGTTCTTCCCCCTCCCCCAATCTCTGAGAAGGGGGTCTCCATGTCCTAACCTAGCTTTCCTCTAGTTGGCAACACCCCTTCATTTCTACTTGATTTCTTTCCAAAAGCATTTTGAGACATCCACTAAGAAGTCTGGGTCACTGTATTGGAATGGGATCTGCTGGGGCTTGTAAGCAGGAGGTTGAAACTGCTGCCCGTGGCGGGGAGGGGTGCAAGAAGGGCACCAGGCACTAGAAGCCTACCAGAAACACACTAGAGAGACAAGGACTTCATGGAAGGTAGTGACCACTGGTGAGGGGCACTCTCCAGAGTCCAGAACAACTTCCAGAGAGCTAGTCACGTCACTGGACCACACAGGACAGGCAGGGGGGCAAGAAGACGTCCAGTTTGAGGTGACTGTGGGCACTGGGCCTAGGTGCTTGGAGCTCTAGGCTGAAGGGATTCAAGCCTTATCTGCAGGTGCCCAGTGGGAAGGTGCGGCTCACTGGGCCAGCCTTTTGGGGGGGGCACAGATCTCTAAGTATTTGCAGGCCTCTCTCCAGGGTGATGCAGAACCTCCCCAGCCACGTGCTATTTTGGGGGTGAAAGTGGTCAGGAGGCCCTGGCTTCCAGTGAAGAGGAGCAGTCGTGAGCTGACGTTGAGAGAACAGCAACACTTACGAGGCTGAATGGAGGCTGCTGACGAGCAGCCAGAGGGAGGAAAGAGAGGACACAGCGAGGGACGCCATGTGAAAATGCCACTGCACTGGGAGGAACACTTTTTGCAGCAGAGGAAATAGAGAAGCCAAGAGCACATCTGCTGGGAATCAGGCCTTCCGTGCCCCAAAGTCCCGCCTGGACAGGGACACGCGGCCCTGCAGCTCACAGTGCTCCGGCTCGCGGCACAGTGCCTCCCGCCCTGGGCCCCGGGCGCCCGCCCGTGACGGCACTGCAGTCACCAAGGTGACACACGGATCCTCCAGACGATGGACCTCTGCCCTGCTCCTGACCCCACCTGACCTGACAGGCACACCCCTCAGCCAGGCAGGTGCGGGCACGACCGAGCACCCACCGCGAGCGCCCACCTGGCCAGCAGCACACAGTAGGCCCCGCGGGATGGAACGGTTTCTTTATGCCCCGCTGCTTCCTTCTGAAAGAACCAGAGTCCTCCTGTCCTGGTTCTGCTGTGGAAAGGAGCACCCTGAAGCTCCCGGTCCCACTGTGTCTGCCAACAGTGGATGAGACTATGACGAAGGCACGTCTCAGGTTCCTCGGGACACCTGTCTTCCCTGTTCAGGACTTGCCTTCGCTGAGTCTCAGGTTACTTACCGAGGAAGCCGGCCAGGGCGGGCCAGAGCTCCACCCTGCAGAGAGATGGTTAAGGCAGAGCAGCCTCAAGGGCTGACACCTGCTGCTGTGGGGACCCTGGAGAGCCTTCCTCCAGCCCGCACCCTCCCCCACGCACAGTGCAGGTCAGGGCTCTCTACCTCCGCACCACTGCCACTCAATGGTGGTTATATCTTTGTCGCATAGGTCGTCCTGTGCCTTCTAGGATGTTCGGCAGCACCCGTCTGTCACCCACAACAGCACAGCAGCAATGCCACCAGCAGGCCATGACAGTCAAATGTCTCTGAACATTGATAGATGCCCCCGGAGGGCCAAAACCCCCACCGCAAGAGCTACTGCTTGGGACCAGCAAGCTTCTCTTCCACTGCTTCTCACCCCCTTCCACTCCCCCGACTCCCACGAGCCGCCAAGTCTGCTGCCTAGCCCTCCTCACTGGCCAACACTGCCAGGCCAGCTCAGGGATACCACACCGCAGGGATAGCTCAGGGGACCGAAGTGCAGAGCAACATGCCCCCCCCCACCCCGCCCCACCTTAGGGCACCTCACCGTCCTCCCACCCTACCTATGAAGTCAGAATCTGGGAGGGGGGTACAGGAGGCCGTGTGACTGAGCCGCGGGAGAGACCCAGGGCCACGCTCTGACCTCGCCACCCAGCTGCACTTGACTTAGACTGGGGATGTTAAGAGGTGCAGCCATAACCCAGGCCCCTCCTCCAGACGAGCCTCACCTCCCATCCCAGGGGAGCCTAGAACAGCTTGGGGTCGGGGGGTGGGGGCAGGGAGATGTGACCTAAGCAATTTGGAGGGCAGGCTTTAAATCATGCTACTCCTACCATTAAATATGATCTTTACAAATCTTTATTTAAGAAAGACGATGTAATACTTATGAAAATATAACATACTCAACAAGATAGAAAGTATGATCCCAAAGGTAAAAAAAAGGAAATATGTCCAGTTATTACCAAGGCTGTCTGAATGAAAGGATTATGGTTAATTTTTCCTGCTTCCTTTCATCCTCAGCAACTTCCAAATGTCCTACAGTGAATTACTCGCAGTGATGCACGACTGCTGACCCTTCCAAGGGAGGTGAGGGAACAGGTGTCTCGGGCTCGCCCCCACAGCCAGGGCCCAAGTGCAAGTTGGGCCTCGAGTGCCTTGTCCCACCTCCGGCTACCGACCTTCTCTCTTAGAGCCACGCTTCTGGGTGCCCGAGCACCTTAGAGAGCCTGGCTTATGTTGTGTGCGGGGTGACAGGCCTGCCCCCAATCCTCCGGCCTCTCCCTTTCCTTCTCTCCTCAATGATCCCTCCGGCCCCAGGGGCTCACGCCCTCGACTCCTGACCCTGCCCTGCAGGCACTGGGTCTGGCACGCTGGGTCTGACACACCTCCTTTCTCGCTTCCAGGTAGGGGATTGCACCTGGCAAGTGACCGGGGGGAAGGGGAGGTGTGGGTGCTGCAGGGGGACAGAAACGTAGCTACCGAGGTCCTGGACAGCATGAAGTTCTTCCAGGGCCTGCTTTCACTGTACAAAGGAACAAACCCCAGGGTCTCCAGCAGTCTGGAAACAAACCATGGGTAAGAAGGCCGTTCTGACGACTGGGTCCATCAGCTGCCCTCAGCTCACACCTCCTCACCGGCTGGACAGTCCCATGAGCTGGGGTGCTCTGGCCACTCTGGGATCCGTGAGGAAGTACTGACCCCAAGAGGACTGGTGTGTGCACGTGTGTATATACTTCCCTCTTAACATGGCTATTCTATCTCATGCTTCTTTCTTCTACAGTGAAAGCAACTGCGGAAAAAGCTTCCATAGGGTACCGGGCCCTAGCTGGGTGAGTAGATTTCCCACCTGTGGCACCCAGGCCTCTTCTCACCCCTGATCACTTTTTGAGAAAGCAGGGCTCTTAAGAGCGCATCACATGTATAGACAAGTTGCACAGGCCCTACTACCCACCAACACCGCAAGGGGCGCTGCAGCTTAGAGAACCGTGTAGTACAACTTAAGTCTTCTGGACAGAGTTAACCTTTTGTATGCCCAAACTGCTAGAAATAAATTAAGCAGCACGTGGGTGGAGAACATCTCCCTGGAGGGAAAAGGCAACCTGTCGAGAATTGAGAAACCATCCCTATTCCTTCCAAACAGGTTTAGGGCTCCAGGCGTCCCTGTCTAAGGCCCTAGAGTGCACGTTCTGCTCCCCCCTCTGAGCCGGGGCAGAGTTCCCCCAGGCAGACTTTCAGAGAGTCAGGCAGAGGTCCGCCTCGCTGGTCTGCTCCCCCTCTCTGCTCTGCTCCCCCTCACTGGTCTGCTCCCCTTCGGCCTGGTCTCCACAGGGGAAGAGGAGGGGAGGTGTGGTGTAGTTGGGGAAATTCTCTAGGTTGGTCTTCAAGAAAAGGAGACGTTCAACGGTCTCCACTCGGAGAGGGGCGCCGTGCTGCACCAGGGCGGGGCTGCCCAGGGAGGCACAGACACTTCCAGAGAAGGCCCCTGTTGGGGGACAGGACAGATAGACGGTAGCGAGTCTTGCCAGAGCTGGCCAGACCTCCTGCCTCTTCTCCCAGTAAGCCAGCGGGTCCTCCTGGGCACCGATCGTTTCATTCTCACGCAGGTATTTCTTGACGATGACACTGGCCAGGTGGCTCTCGGTGGAGAGGGAGGCCCCGCTTCTCTCTGATGCCAGCAACCCCACACTTTCCAGCTGCTCCAGCAAGCCCCTCCCCCTCTGGCCGAGCAGCAGAGACCCAGAGCCACTTCTCCACACGGGCTCTTTCCGGCCCTTCCCCTCAGCCCCAAGGCTCCTGGCTCCCCTGCCACTCAGGTTGGCACCTGCCTGCATGGTCTGGGGGCTGTGCGGGGAGGGCGAGGGAGGCAAGGAGTAGTCAGACACCATAATCTCCTTCACCTTGTACACGAGAACCTGCTTCCAGTGGTCAATGTCGGCCCCCGTGGGCAGGATAGCCTCGATCCTGCCCTTGAAACGGGGGTCAAGCAGGGTCGCCAGCACGAACTCCTTGCGGTGGAAGAGCTCATTGAGCTGGCAGTCTGTGGCGAGCTGCAGGGCCAAGCCCTTGGCCAGCCGCACGGCAGCACCCACCTCCGCGCCGCCCTGCTCCTCGAAGTGCCGGGGCACCTGCTCCATGAAGATATGCAGGTAGCGGAGCTGCGGCAGCACCTGGCTCAAGCACGCCTGCGCGGCGCTCGCCTCCCGGACCGCCACCTGGAAGGGCTGCAGGAGTGTGACCAGACTGTCCGTCAGGCTCCAGAACACAGCCGACAGGGCCGTGCCGGCCTTGCCCAGCTGGTGCTTCTCCTCGTACTCCCGCAGCGGCCGCTGCTGCTCCACCAGCCACTCCATCAGGCGGAAGGCGGACACCCAGTGGTCTGACAGCTCCCAGAAGGGCTGCCGGGCCGGGAGGCCACACCGCCACTGCAGCTGGCTCAGAAGCTGCCGGGCACCTGGGGAGCTTTGGAAGTGGCTGCAGATGGCCCTGACTGTACCCAGGATGATCTGGACGCTCTGATGGTGACACAGGAAGTTTGTCACCAGGGAGTCGAGGCAGTGGGCAAAGCAGGGGAGGTGGGTGTAGCCCTCCGTCCTCACTGCCTGCTCCAGGCTGAGGCAGCTGCTCGATACCAGGAAGCCCGGCCGCAGCGAGCTGCGGCTGAGCCACAGGCGGACCCGCTCCCGCAGCTCCCGCTGCCTCTCCTCTGCTGTGCTCTCCCGGGACAGACCTCGAACCCACAGCACGGCTTGCTTCCTCAGGCTCTCGGACGCCACCTGCCGGCTGCTCTGCCGCATTGCCCCCCAGTGGGCAGTGACAGCCACGTAGTCCACAGCGCTGTCCTGGGCAGCAGTGGACACGGTGAGGTGGACGCAGCTGCCCTCGGCCCCCTGCATCTCCCGACACACCTGCTCGTCGATGGCTTCATGGAGCAGAGGCAAGGCGGTATTGGAGAAGAAGGCTGGAGGGGGTATGTGGTAGCAAGGGGCCACCTGGGCCATAAACCTTCTAAAAGGCAGGGACGAAACGAAGGAGAGTGGCATGGCCAGGCTACAGAGCAGCTCCGCGATGCTGCGGTTCCAGGCCTGGGCTCGGGGCAGGCTGGGGACGCCGGCACCACTCTGACCCTCCGTGAGCGCCAGTGGGACAGCAGCAGGCTCATCTTCAGCGGAAGCGGGCAAGAGCAGCGGAGCCTGGAACAGCTGCTCAGGCCTGCGTGGGGCCGGCTGCTGGCCACTGTCTCCCAAAGGGGAGGCATCGGGGCTGTCTCCCGGTGACGGGCACCTTTCGGGGGCAAGCCTAGCGGCACTGGCAGGCAGGCCCTTGTGCTTTTTCTCCTCGGTCCCTCCCCTCTTCTCTCCTGGGCTGGCTGCGGGCGGCCTTTGCTCTCTCTCCAGCCCATGCTTACTCACCAAGTGTCGGACCAGGCCTGAGGTTTGGAAGTGCCCCTTCCATCTGCCCTGTCTGATGCTGGCATGACACAGAGTGCAGGTGACGTGGCGGACATTCTTGCAGTCAGCGGTAAAGAACTGTCTGATATCGGATGCAGGTTTCTGACCCGCGGTGTCCAGGCGGCCGGCGGAATGCCTGGGGAAAGCCCAGCCCTTGGTCTCTGCCTTCAGAGTCCTCACCAGCTTCTTCAAGCACGGCGGCTTCTGGAGGCTCACTAAGGAGGATGTCTCCCCAACCGCAGCAAGCAAATGCCTCTTCTTCCACTTCTTGAGGCGTCGCACCTCCCTGGCCAGATGGGCAATGAGGATGTCAGCCTGCTTCACCTTCTCGTTCTCATTGGGCCGGCCCACTTCAGACCTGTCTGGACCGGCTGCCTGGACCGGCGCTGAGGTCGAGGGGGACTTCAGTGTCGGCTCGTCCTCCTCTCTCTGTCCACGTGCCTTCTGTTTGGACACCTTCTTCTCGGGCTGCCTAGGGGGTTTGAGTCTACAGAGGCCAGAGTCTCCCTTTGGTTTATTCTGCCCAGGGCCGGCCAAGCACTTTGTATGGGAGGCAGCTGGGTGAAGATCAGGGCTCCCCAGGGAGCAGTCTTTTCTCTTCCGGCTATAGACTTGGAGGCCCAGGATGCCTTCTTCCTGCTCTTCCAGGAAAACCTGGTCAGGTGAAGGGACCGATGAGGAACTGGGGAGGGAGTGAGGTCTCTTCCTCTGTAGAGGCTGATCCTGTTCATTTTCCTTTGGGGATACAGAGGATCCGATTTGCCTGTGGCCACCGACAGCCCTCTCTTCTATATCTATAAACTCTAGTTTAACCTCAGTCTCCAGCAGGTGCCCCCCAGTGCCCCAGCCAAGTCCGTGAGAGGTATTGGTAGCTTTGGTATGAAACTTGGAGGTAGAAGCCAGGGGAGCAGCGGGGCTCCTGGGGCCAGTCACGGAGGAGTTGGCACAGAGAGGCGGCTGCTGCCCCCCTGATCCTGAGCGTGTCTGTCTCTTGGGGGGCTTCCTGAGTTTTTCTACGTCCAACATGCTTGGGAACTTGGGGGAAATGAGAAGATGGGCGCAGGCTGCAAAGCAAGATGAAAAGAATGGCTCTCAGCTGCCCTACTCAATTTTGGGGACCATGAGGGGGAAGATAAGGCTGCAGGGGGTAGGGACAAGCGGGTAGAGGACACAGGCGTAGTGAGATCGTAGGAAATCAGTCCCGGGACAAAACTCTCAAGCCCACCACCTCCTTGGTGAAGGCTGGCAGTCGCTCCGGCAGACTGGGCGGAGCAGCCCTCAACAGGAATCCCCACAGCTCTCTACCTTAGCAGGCTCAACGTCCGTGGGCCAAGCTAACGGAGGTCTCTCTCTTTCCTCTCCATGTCTACAGAGGACCTGGCAGGCACTTGGCAAGCTTCCTCTGTTGTGGATACAGTAGAAGAAAGGCAAAGCCCCTGTGTGTGGCCTCCAAGCTGGCCAGCAAGACAGACGTCAATAAAAGAGTTGTGCTCAGGTCACAGAAAGCTCGAGCCGCCATGCAGGGGTGAAGGCACACCACGTACAGTTGTGAGACTGCAAGGAGGGGAGCGACCTCGCTAGGAAGTCAGGCAGGTTTCCCTGGAAGAGGTGCAGGTGCCGAGAGCTGTAAGCTTGGGCCAGGAGGGAGTGGAGCCTAGGTCTCAGAGTTCAGCGCACCTGGGCCATACCTGTCACCGAGCAGGGCACGGAAACAGGTCATGACCTAGGTCCTAGAGAGTGATGCAGCCAGTGGCCTCCCTAGATCTTTTGAAATTCTTTTTCTAGAAGTCAGTCTGCACCAGGAAACAGGGGACAGGAGCAAAGAACAGGAGACTCATGCCCCCTGGTGTCCTGTCACTTCCCCCTCTCTCTGTCCCAAGGGCTGCTCATACTTTCTCACGTCCCACTCCCCTCGAAGCCCGTTCCTCTAGCTCTGGCCTCCACCGCCCCCCGACACCGCTCAGCCAAGGCCACCAGCCTCCCCCTTGGCACCTCCTGCAATGGACACCCCTGCAGGTGCCGGGCTGCCGGCCCACGTCCTCCACTTGGAACCCCATCTCCCTGTGGCCCTGGGGCACCCCACGTCCTTGGTCTTCCTCTCACCTGCAACTCCGCCGCAGTCTCTGGGCTGGTCCCTCTTCCACCCACCTGTTCCTTTCTGCTGTTGCCCATGCTTCCTGCCCTGTCTCTCATTCTGCACACCCTCTCCGACCGGGGCTGCACCCCCACACTGACAGGAGCCCAAGTCTGGCTTGGAGCCCTCTCTTCAGCTTCCCCTCTTCCACCTGCTCTTCCTACCGTCGCCGCAATCTCATCAACAGGACAGCTGTTCGCCCAGATGCCCCAACCCCAAGCCGAGGCATAATCCTGAACTCCTCTCCCTTGCTCGTTCTCCTAGAGATTAGGTCACGTTCAGGTTCTGGCCCAACAGAAAAGGGACATGAAGAAGTCAGAAGAGAAATACATGGAAAGGGAAGAAAAGGAAAGGAACGGAGAAGCCCAGTGCTAGAACGTGTTCTGGACACAGGGAGACTGGGGGGCACGTGAGCTAGCAGCGCCACCACACACACCAGAAAGCAGGTGGACTTCGTCTCTTCACACCAGAACGACACACAGGCTCAACTAGAAAATTGAAAACCAGTACGTTCTGAAGCTGAGTGACGTTAGACACTAAGAAGAATCACCAGGGATGGCAGGCCCGCCTTTACAGGTGACAAGCCCACTGAGACAGCGCCAGGAAGAGTCTGCCCGTGGAGGAGGCCGGGCCACGTGATGCCCACGCTGAACCCCCATCTCGGGCCCACTGCCCAGGAACTCAGTCGCACACCAGACATCTGGCTGCCACGGGGCTGGACGAGGTCCCCAGTGAAACGGGAGACACCGTCCTGGTCCCAGACGTGCCCTGAGATGTCAGAACCGGAGCGGGCTCACCTCAGCTTTGATTTTAGGACCGAAGAATTGGAAAGCCAGAGTGGGAGTGTGCCGGTCAGTGGCAGGGTGGATGAGCAGAGGCGGCCCCGGGCCTCCAGAAGCAGCGCGTGGGCGGCCCTGCACGGAGAACTCAGGGCAGGCTGGGGAAACCAGGCCCACGCCAGACCTGCCTCTCCGGTGACAGCCGAGGTGAGGGGAAAACCTGTGTGTTAGGACTGCAGCCGGGGCCACGCCAATCCCATTCTGTTCTCCAGTTAGCCTTGTCTGTGTGTTTTCTGCAGACGCCCTCCACCCATTCGTCTACTGAACAAGAATTCATCGGATACCTGCCAAAGGCCAGCACTGGGCCCTCAAGACACAAGTACAGGAGAGAGGAGTGCGCAGCTGGCGCTCGGGGCTCAGGACACGAAGACAACCTAGAAGTGAGCCCGTGGAGCCAGAGCAAGGCAAGGAGTGTGTACTGCCGTGGAGGCCGGGCCTCAGGCTCACCTATGGATAAACTGAATCTATGCCATCGGACTTCAGAGTCTGTCTTGTGAGGGATCACTTACCCGAGGCTACGTTCCAGGAGCCTCAACTCCTGACGTGCTCCCCAGGGTAGAGGCAGAGTCTTGTGCCGTCACTGGCAGCGGCGGTCCTACCACCGCTCTCCCTTCCACTGAAGCACATCGGATGATGACTACGAGGCTGACGGCGTGGAGAGCCTCCACGTGACTCTAAAATGTAAAACACGGAAAGAGAATCGTTCCCAGACTCCACTACTTTATCAGTAAAAAGTTACTGGTGACATCTCTCACCATAGAGAACAAATGCACATTGGAGGACAACTGCAAGATGGAGACCGCCGGGGTACCCAGCACGCAGAGGCGGGAGTGCGGGGAAGCAGGAGCCGAGGAGGACGGGAGTAGGAGATGGCAGTGGGATGGGGGGCAACAGACGGACAGGAGAGCTATTCAGGAGACAGACTGTGCTTCACTTCAGATGTGGAGGAGAACCAGGGGATAGAGAGGGACTCCCTCGTGATCCCATTTACTAACTAACCACAGTTCACGTTTGAATATACCGATGTGTGGTCCTTCTGGAACAAACTTTTACAAGTACTTGTGCCAGATACAGGGTCAGGGATACAAGGCACGGGCTCATGAGCGGGTTTATCTTTGGAGACAAGAAAAAAATCTATTTTTTAAAGAAAGAAGGCAGGCAGGCTGTGGTGCCAAGCAAGCCCTTGAGTGCGGGTGGGGGAAGGAGTGAGGCAGTCCCTGCTACGGAGCCTACAGATTTCCAAGGGAAAGCCACCCATCTCCAGAGGCGGCAACCTGCGGGCTGAGCCTGAGATGGGAGGTGCCTCAGCAGCTGCATGTGTCCTGGCTGCATGGACTAGGGGCTTCCTTCCAACCACTCTAGGCAGCCCTTTTCCCATGTGCACGCCCCGAAGGAAAGGTGCCACTTCTCTATTGCTCTCCTGCCTGCCTCGCCCGAGCCTCCTGTGGGGCTCTGTCCACCCAGGGCACCCCATAACTATGCCACACCTTTCTCTGAGTTTCCACGGCCCAGCCACACCAGCAGGCCCCCTCCTGTCTCAGCTCCTGCACTATCCATCCCAGACCCCAGGAGATTGCAAAGCACTTTTGGGCCCTCAAGTCCTGGGCTTCTCATGGCTCCCTGCTCCCCCTCACCTGTGCGCAGAGTTAAAGAGGTGAGGCGAACGGGAGGAGAGGCAGACGTGGAAGGAAAAGAGTGGAGTAAACTACTATGTATTTGGGAGGTTTGACTCACATGCAAATCCTATATGAGATATCATAAGTAATAAGCGTGCATCATGGGATTTCACGTTATGCAAAGGTGACATAAAATGAGGCCTGTTTTAAAGTATACACCAGAAGAACCCTTGGCTCTTTTCTGTGAAGCTGCTCTCCTTAACGGATCGAGAGCCTGAAGTCCACCGCCGGCGTGCGTGGGCTGAAACCCTGGCTGCCACCCAGCAGCTCTGATCCTGCACTAGCCTGCCTCGGCTTACCACCACAGGGGTAAGAGCGCCCACCTCCTAGGCTTGTTAAGGGAGCTAAAGCACGTACTGAGCGTTCCGGGGCGGTCCTTGGCACAGAGCAGTGCTGGACACGAACCACCGTCCAGTACAGGCTGCCTCACCGGGCGTGTTTCAGGGAACTGGCTGGCCTGGGAGGGACAGAGCCAGGCCGTCCGAGAGGCGGGGCGAGGCAGGCCTGGGCGCCCGGGTCCCCCGAGCCTCGGCGTCCCGGTCCGTGAACTGGCACCGAAACACGCCCTCCCCGGCTTACCTAGGCCCGCGGAGACCAGGCCCGCGAAACTGCGAAGCCAGGTGCGGCTCCCGCCACAGCCGACAGCCCCACCGCGGCCGGCAGTGACCGGCCGCCACCCCGCGGGCCACCGCGCTTCCACCGAGAGAGCCACCGCGGGAGCCTCCGGAAAGCGCCAAAGGCCCAGGAGCGCCGGGGGAGGGGGCTCGGGTTCCGGGACGCGCAAGGGCTACTTCCGGGAGCGACCCTCACCCACCCCCGCCTGCGGATGGTACGCTCCTCCGGCCAGCACCCAGTGCGCAGGCGCAGCGGCCGCGCCCGGAAGCGCCGGGTTGCACCGGGTGTTCGGCCGGAAGTCGCGCGTTCTGCCTACCGTGAGTGGGGCTCCCTCGCGGTAGTGTCAGAGCGCTGGTTAACGGTGTTGGTCTTCCTGCACCAACCAGTCGCTAAGGTCCTTTACGACTCGGGATCCCTGCGTCCTGGGAACCTGTGCGAGTGCGACCCGCGACTCGTGCGCACGCACAGACCAGGGCCCGCAACAACCGGAACGGCCCTCCCGCCAGTGTCTTCCAGCCGGCAGGCTCACCCGGCCTTTCGGGAAGCCCTCCCAGGGCGTCTCCCCGGCGGTTTCCCGCTGCTTGCTGATGTCGCGAACGCTTCGCCCACGAGCCAGGGGACGTCTGTCCCCGTGTCCTGCGGGGTGCTCTCTACCACCTCCCCAAACTGAACTGTTCAGGGGCCCCAGAGGCCGAGCGGAGACGGAGCCTGCCCCCCACCAAAGCGCGCGCACGTCTTGTCTCGTAGGTTTCTTTCCACCGCTAGAGTCTGATAGAAGGACCCAGGCTGGGGTCACTGCCCGGCCTTGGCCAGTCCTACCTAGTCATCTTTCCGAGGGTGATCTCGGTTTTTCCCTCTCCTTCCAGTGCCCCTCCTCTGGCCCCTAGCAAACCAACTGCAGGCGAGGCCAGTTTGGGCTACAACCAGGACCTCTGCAACAAGAGTACACATCTTTACACTTTATCGGATCATTTTTTTAAAAAAGGTTTTATTTGTTTGAGCGAGAGAGGGGGAGAGAGAGTGAGAGAGAATATGAGAAGGAAGAAGGTCAGAGGGAGAAGCAGACTCCCTGAGGAGCCGGTAGCCCGATAAGGGACTGGATTCTGGGACTCCGGTACCACGACCTGAGCTGAAAGCAGTGGCTTAACCAATTGAGCCACCCAGGTGCCCCGTCGGGTCATTTTTAATCTTTCTTAATTCTTTCCATGCCTTAGAGATGTCTCTGTGCATTGTTTTTATTTCTGTGGCTCTGCAAATTGTGACTTTATCATACTTATAAATGTTTGGGAGTATCTTTCTTAATACTCCTCCCCCCCCCCCAATCATTTCCTGGTTATTTCTTGCCGTGTTTATTTTCTCCCAAGAACTTTTTTTAAAAAGGAATTTATTTATTTGACAGAGACACAGCGAGAGAGGGAACACAAGCAGGGAGAATGGGTGAGGGAGAAGCAGGCTTCCCACTGAGCAGGGAACCCGATGCCAGGCTGGATCCCAGGACCCTGGGATCATGACCTCAGCCAAACTCAACTGCTTAACCACTGAGCCACCCAGGTGCCACTTCTGAGAACTTTAGAATAAGCACATGTATTCTAGTAACCTCCCCCCAAATCTTTAGTGTTTTCATTGATACTGCATGTGTGAGTTATGTTATGGACCTTTGACAGGAAACATAGAAATACAGGTACATAAACAGGCCCTCGATTCCCCGGTCCTGTCTTACATATCAGAGGGCTCATAGTGCTTGCCACTTCCTTTTCCACAAAGTGGATCAGCATGGTGTCCGTGATGGGAACAAAAACAGGCATAGGCTGCTAAGATTCTGGCAGAGTACAGAGTGGCATGGACCTAACATATAAAAATAATGTGATTAATGGCTCCCACTTACTGGTGAGCCAAGTCACTTTCATCCGTTGTTTTGGCTCATACTCACCATCTCTATGAGGCAGGCACTATTATTACTATACCAACTGAGCAATAAAACTGAAGACCATAAAAATTAAGTAACTTTAACTCAACTAACAGTCGGTGGAATAGGAATTTGAACCCAGGCAGCCCAGTTCCTGATTGTGCAGTCTCAACCTTGACAATGAGCTGAGCCTCTCAGGCAAGGTGAAGGGCTTCTGGGAGGCTGGGCAGAAATAACAAAGAGAAGCATACGCTTGCTGAATCAAATCCTACAGACTGAGGACATGGCTGTTGCACCTGGTATCACAACAGATCGAGGTCACAGCGTCTGCATTTGTCTTTCCAGGCCAGATGCTTCGGGAAGCCCTCCCAGGCTCTCTGAAAGCCACAGAATGCCTGGAACAAAGATTTACCACCTGAGTGTCTCCCAGGTCTTTTGTCAGGGCTGACCTTGACCTGAAAGACTGACCTTTTCAGATGAAGGGAAGAGACTTGCTGCTATCCCAACACTTAATCCGAGGTCAAGGAGCTGAGGCAGTAGTTCCGTGAGTTTCTGATAATACCCATTCCAATTATCCCACTTACAATTTCCAGGGAAGATGCTGGCAGGGTGAGCTCAAGGTTCTGCTGGGCTCAGTGCAACACCAGAGCTCCCCGACTCACTTGGCCTCTGAGCCACCAGTTTATTGCTGGACTGCATAGCACTGGGATTAGGGTCTGTTCAGATTCCCAATACTCCCCTAAAGTTTGAGGGCTTCCTTCTCTTCAGGCTGTGGCCTCCAGGTCAGGAGCTCCAGGTCCTGCTGGGAATGGCTCACAGGACACCTGACACCAGCTGCATTCAAGCTTTCCAAGCCCCTTCCACAAGAGCTCTGAGTTGCTAAACTGAAATGTATCAGCTACCTGAGTGGTTGAGATTCTAGAGTAGCGGTTCCCAGTACAGGAGTGGGGAGGACTTTGCCCCCATTTCAAAATGGCTAGGGACATAGGTGGTTGTCAACTAGGAGCTGGGAGAAGGGATCTTCTGGCATCTGGTGGGTAGAGGTCTGGGGTGCTGCTAAACATCCTCAGTGCCGGGTAATAGGTGTTGCCTCCAACAAAGAGTTATCCAGCCCAAGCTATGGAGAGGGCCGAGGTTGGGAAACCCTGTCTAGAGGGTTTCACTGGCACAAGAACCCTTGGGAGGCTTGTTTAAAACTCAAAATCCCAAGTCTCGTCTGTGGCATTCTAATCCAGCAGGCTTTGGAATGGGACCCAGGAATCTGCATTTTCAAGCATATCAGCTAATTCTTCAGTTAGCTGGACCGTAGTCCATCCTGATTCCAAAACCCTGGCCCCCAGACCTGTGCGGGCCTGCCTAAGAAGCACCCGGAGCGCATATTACAAGTCTGGGATCCTCTCTCCATCCCGGGAGACTCTGCTGTAGGCCTCCTGGCTGGGTCCTGGCATTCGGTGGCTTTGTTTTGCTCTGCGTGATGCCCACGCGCGTTCCTGAGCACAGAACGTGGTCTCAGGCTAGACTTTGGTCATCTGCCCTCACTTTTCTGGTATCACATGTGAAGCAAAACTCTGGTGGTTGCCAACTAACATTGTTCCGGGAAACCCCAAGGTTTATCAACGAAGGTCACTTCCAGCACACAGGGACCTTATAGCCACTCCCCCTGGCTTTCACCTCTGCCTCTCACATTCCCGTTGTTACTAACTATCCTCATTCTATTCCAGGCAACTAAATTTCACCCAGGGGCTTACGTGAGGGTTGTCATCAAAGAGGGGTAACTCTGGCCTGCAGTAGGGGTCACTTCTGTCTGTATCTCCTCTTCCCTATTCCAAATCTGGGCTGATGGCAAGTTTCTTCTTTTTTTTAATTAAAATTTTATTTATTTATTTGATAGACAGCTGGAGAGGAAACACAAGCAGGGGGAGTGGGAGAGGGAGAAGCAGGCTTCCCTAGCAGAGCGGGGAGCCCAATGTAGGGCTTGATCCGAGGACTCTGGGATCATAACCTGAGCCGAAGGCAGACACTTAACAACTGAGCCACCCAAGCGCCCCAAGATGGCAAGTTTCCTTAGCTCCTTGCCCTTTGGTTTTCCCAAGCGGTGCCTGGTACCAAGCAACTGCTCAGTAAATACTGGCTGTGGTCATTCTTACATATCCTTGAAGGACATTTCACCCCGCTGTGACCTCCTCTGGAGTATTGTCCTTGCCCCCTGCTAACAGCCATGCTCTAAGGCCACAGCCTCTAGCACGGGCTGGAGGCATCCCCCGAGGTGGGAGAAACTGGTCTCTGGAGGTGTAGAGCCTTCGTTGGAGCACTGCTCCCTGTCGGCCACCCTCTGTGTGTGCCGCTTAGCTTGCTTAGCTTACCTGGCTGCCTTGGGTCTTCTCTCCGGGCCTGTCCCATCCCAGGACGGTCTCTGAGGCTGTTTCCCTTCCTACTCTGCCACTAGGTATGGTGCAGGGCTATCCTACTCTCTGCCACCGCCCATCCGTAGGGATCTTTTGCTTCATCTGAGTTCTCGGAGCATCTCTGTCTGAGGCTGACATTAATTGATGCGCCGCCCATGTGGCGGGTGGTGGATGTTTGAAACTAAACTGCGGAGGAAGAGATCTCACACATAATGCTTCAATCCAGACCCTGCGCCCAGAGACTCAACCAGGCTGGCACGGCTCCAGACAGCCTAAGGCTGGGTCCCTGGGACAGCTTAGCCCCTCTGTGTTCTTGTCTGATAAAGCTCTGTCAGAATAATTTACTGTCCGTTCTAGCCGATACCGGACCACAGGCCTCTGACCTGCTGCCCTCTGCCCTTTCTTAGAGCATTTACTTTAAAAAAAACACTTCCAATCCTGAATCCTTCCTGTCTCTGTGTATAGATCTCCTGCAATCCAGTGATGTGTTTCTTGCCTCCGAAATGAAATTGAAGGATTAGGCCTCGGTCTGGTCCCTGTGGGAGACACAGCTGGCCCTTCCACTGACCAACCCTTTGTGATGTCTCACTTTCTGGACTCTACCCGAGCCCCTGCTTACCTCCCTCTCTTTCCTCCTCGTTGTCTCTTTAAACCGCCCCTCACCTCAGCGCAGACGGGAATGAGCTCGGATTTCCCTTGCTGTCAGCAGTTGCAGAATAAAACCTGCCTTCACCACTTTGACTGATGTCCAGCCCTGTTTACCGTGGGCAATTCCTGCTCACTTTGCAGTTTTTGCCTTGGGTGTGGGGCTGAAAGCCTTGATAGGAACGCCGTCTCAGCAGGTGGGGGTGGGAGCATCACGTGCACCCATGCTCTCGGGGGCTCTCCTCTGCCCCTGACCGGCGGTACAGGCAGAAGGCAGGGATCGCGGGAAAGTCACCGAGCTGGGGAAGGAGCTGCCAGGCCTGAGTTGCTCAGAGGAGAGCAGGGGATGCTCCCCAGGACTCCACCTGAACAGAGGGACAGGCACACCTTTTGGGAGAGTCTGAGAGGAGCTGCAGCAGTCCAACACCAGGGAAACTGAGAAGCTAGGGACGGGAAACCAAGTGGGGATAACAACCGATGTCGCCACCCCCCGCCCCCGACACCCGACCCTGGGCCCCGGGCCAGTGACCTTCAGCATCGCAGACCTGAGGCCCTAAGAGGGGAGCCGCAGGGAGAGCAGGGGTCCCAGGGGGCCGGGCCTTGCTTCAGTTACAGCACCAGGGACAGAGATGCTATGCAGCCTGAGTACATCCCCAGGGCCTGACCTGCAGGGACCCAGGTCTCCTTCTTGTACCGTTCCCTTTATCTCCCCAGGTCTTTCAGAGGGTCCCACTGTCACTTGTCCTTCTTCCCTACCCCCTGGACTGCTTCGGAAGGGGCCCTCTGAGGCCCAGGACCTTCCCTTCTCTTGAATCACTTCTGGGAACTTGGTGACAGTTAAAGGCACTCAGCTCCCCTCCTGGCTCCCTGAGGACCTCTTGTATCTTTATCTGGCCGCCCCCTCACCACTGGTGTTCCTTAGGGCTCCTTCCCAGCCTTGTCTCACACTGCACTCCACCCTATGGCCTCCGGACCGTCCGTTATTTTATGCTGAAGACCCTCAACTACTCAAACTCCTGACTGAACCAGGCACTGAACATCTCCATACGGATGCCCGGGGATGCACCTGCCTCTCCAGGAGAAAAAGAAAATGGGCTCCTCTGTGGCCCCTCACGAGGCTGGCCAGCCACCAGGACCAGGCTCCTCGGCCCAGAGCAGCCTGCACCCGCCCCTGCCTCCCCCTCCCACAGCGCCCCGGCTGGCCACCTTCAGCCCTTCCCGCTGGCCCGCTCGCCTCTGCCCTCCTCACCACTACGCTCACCCCGCGCCCTACCGATAGGCTCTTGTCAGTGACACACCCTTAAAGATCATCCTAGCCAGTTGGGGTCATGTCACTCCCCTGCCTTAAAACCCTTTTGTGGCTCTGCACTGCCCTTTGGATCGCCGCAAGTTCCTCAGAGGGCATCCAGGCCCTTGATGGTCTGGTCCCTCATTTGTCCCCGAGCCTCCCCCGTGTGCCTCCCACCCCCAAACACCTCCACCCATGACCTACACTCCCTGGCCCCGGAGGGCCAGTCCCCACTGCTCCTTCTGTCCCAGCCCCTTGCAGGTAGCTGGTCACTGCCCGGGGGCCGGGTAGCAGGCAGGCGGGTGCGCTTATGGATTTAGGAATGAGGCAGGCCACGCTCTGGAGATCTGGGGGGCCTGCTTTATTGCCCAGCCTCAGGAGCTGTGCACTCTGTATCTGGGGTACAGATGAGTGGGGGGTCAGGGTTCCTCTTGAACAATCCCGTATCTTCCGTCTGCCAGGACTGCTTCTGGGCAGGGACGTCTGTACCTTCTCCTCCTCCTTCAGGTCTCAGGAGAATGTCATTTTCTGTGTCCACGATTCAGAGCTGCAGCTCCAAGCCTCCATCCCCGTGCCCCCCGATGCACCCACTAAGCACATGGGAAGTGGGCAGACAGGGGCGCGGCAGCCAGGAAACGGCCTCAGCCAGGACTTGGCCACCGTCAGGAGCCACTGGACACGATGAGGTTCTCAGGATAACCCAGACTCAACATCCCCCACTCCAGGAGGGCCGCAGAGGTCAGGACAGAAAGGGAGTCTGAAAAGGGGTGAGGTGGGATGTTGAAGGGAGGCCCCAGTCAGAGCTTTGAGCAACAGGCCGAGCCCAGAACCAAGAAATCTATATGAGACGCCTTGCAACTGGCCAGTTTCAAAGATAATGCCCACTAAATGGAACGTGAATCACATAAATACACTCAATAAATATTCAAGATTGGCATCTTCCCCAGGGAGGCAATGTGGCAGGGGTGGGGGGGGGTGAGGGGTGCCTGAGGTCTCAGCCTCAACTCTCTTGGGAGGAGTGAGGGCACAGGTGGGGATCCTGGGTTCCCTCTGGTCTGATGCCTGCATTCTGCCTTCGAGACCTCATCAGGCAAGGTGCCCCGCCATCCTCCCCATCCCAGCGCAGAGCCCAGGCCACTCCAGGGCAGACAGGTCTGGGGTTGGCTTCAGGGGCCAGGATGGGCCCAGAGGGCCACAGTGGCACCCAAACCTCAGCCACACCTGTCTCTTCATCTTCTCTAACTCCAGGTGTCCTAGCTGCTGCCATTGTGGGGAGAGGGCTCTGAGTGCACCCCATTGCCATCAATGAGGGAATCGAGGCCAGGGGCCGTGCTCGGAGCCTCCAGGCAGCAGGGAGCTTCCCGACAGAGGGGGGCCGAGACATGGGAGGCAGGTGCAACAGGATATTCTAAAGAGATACAGCTTTCTGAGCAAGCCCACTTAAGTGACTTTAGGACTATAAAGAATCCTAAACATATTGGGTTTCAATCCTGACCCAAATCACTATGTTGCTTTTTGTGTGTGAATGTTTTTTTCCATTACTTCAACTTTTTCAGCATTTCACACTTATGTGTGTCTGAAATTAAAGATTCCCAGGAAAGGCCTTTGCAACACCCCAACGGGGTCTGTCCCACAGACAAGCAGAGATGCTTCCCAGGGTCACACAGCAGGACCGTGACGGAGCTGATGGGAACCAGCAGACTCCCTGCTCCGGGCTTCCCCCCGATGCAGCCTGAGCCAGGCTTGGGGCATCCTAGGCTGGACACCGCCTCTCCACAGGACAGGCTGCCTCATTTGTAGAAGGCGAGCCCCACTCCCGTCAGCTGCTGGCTGGGGTCTACTTGGGAGGGGCGGGGGGGCTTTGAGGTCTGGTACCCTTGGCTCCAGCCTGACCCAGCTTCAGGCTCCCTGAGGCCCAGACCGGATGAAGAAGGAAGAAGGTGCTGGAACCAGGCAGATCCTGGGGAAGGAGGTCAGGGAGGGACCCAGATACAGCTGTGAGGGTGCGGACAAAAGAGTCACCAGGGACAGGACATCCAAAGTCATCCAGAGAGCTGGGGCACCTGAAAAGCACATCACATGAAGGGGTCACCTCCTGGCTGTGGAGACCCCCTCTCACCCCTTCTCACACCCTCCCTGGGGAACTTCCTTGTCCCTGCCTCCACCCTGGCCCCTCAGCTCACTTCAACTGTCCCTCTGTCCAGTCCATGTCTCATGGCCCTGTGCCCAATGCTCCCTCCCTCAGAAGAGATTCTGCATTCCTGGCCACCCCCTCTGCAGCCCGTAAACCTGCCACCGCGGCTTGGCCTGACCTGCTTCCCCTTTGGACCCTGCTCTCCCATGAGTCCCTGCTGCTTGCACGGCACCAGACAGGGAGAATATTAGGTGCTCTGCGTATTTTTTTTTTCTTGCCAAATAAATGAGTGCCCGTATCTAAACATGAACTTTTGGGGCACCTGGGTGGCTCGATCAGTTAAGCGTCTGCCTTTGGCTCGGGTCATGATTCCAGAGTCCTGGGATGGAGTCCTGCATCAGGCTCCCTGTCTCCTTCTACCTCTGCCTCCCCCGCCTGGCCCTCCTCCTTGTGCTGTTCTCTCTTCTCAAATAAAAAATAGAATAAAATAAACATGAACTCTCATGACTGCCCTGCCTGCTCTCTTCCCGTACCTCAGTCCCCTCTCCTCCCCGCAGGGCCAGGGCCCTCAGTACCTGGGACCAAAGTGGCAGCGGTCACTCCCACAGGAAGCGCACGTACCAGATGGTCTCATTCTTCAGCTGCGGCCCGAAAAGAGGGTTCAGCTGAGCCAGGATAGTGATGAGCCAGCTGCCAGAGACAGCACAGTGAGGGTGAGCCAGGATACCATGTGAGGCCCCACCCTCTGCACCTTGCAGGCTGCCTCTGGGCACATGGCCAACCCAGCAGGTGGAGAGTCTGTGTGTGGGGGCGAAGGGCCCCGTGAAGCCACCCACACCCTAGCTGGGACATGAGCTTGGCCTGGCTGGGACTTGCAGGTTTGGGCTTAGGTTTGGTTTGAGCTGATGTTTTGTCGCTCGGTCAGACCCGAGTGGGGGCTGGGCTCTGGGATGAGAGAAGGCGGCCTCCAGAGGCAAGCTGCAAGTAACTCCCGGCTGTGCTCCCGTCCAGCTCTGGTCTGGGCCTCCCCTAGCCGGCACCTGGGGGCAAGGCAGGGCAGGGCCCTACGGGAAGCACGTCCGAATCACCGATGTTTCGGAGCAAGATGCAGCAAGATGCAACCTTGTCCTGTGGAGGGCTTATGACCGGAGAGCCCCACCCAGAGGTCTGCTGGGGACAGGACAGGAGTTGTTGGGCCCGTGAGCTTCCCAGGGACAGTCGGCAGGCTGCACATATTTAGGGGTGGAGGGCCCCCCTGGCATGACGCTGTGTGCCCACGGTAGCAGGCCCCCAAACACTCTAGAGGAGCAGGGCCTCCCACGCCTGACAGGTCCCAGCGGTGCTCAATCTGGTTTGCCAGGAAGGCTCCAGCTGTCTCGCTGAGCGCCCCCATGGCAGCCAGTCACGTGGCTGACGCCCAGGTTGCCGTCTGCTTATCGCTGGCATTACCCCCGAGCTGATGTTTTGTGAACATAATTTCTAGGCCTAGCATTCTCTTAAGCTACCCCACCTTTCTGCCTCTGTGTCCCCGCTTGGAAGCCAGCCTCCGTTTCCCAGATGTCCATTCGGTGTTTGCAATTACGCACAGCCTGAGCACACGCCTGTTCCCAGCCACCACCAGCTCTGTCCTAGCCTCTGAGCTAGCAAAGCCCAGCCCTTCCGAGGCCATCGCTGGGACCAATGAGGACATTTTGCCAAGCCCCGAAGGACCAAGAAACAGCGTTAACAGGCCTTAGAGGCGCTCTGTCTGGGGAGAACTGTGGAAAACTGTACACTCCCACGTATGCAAGCAGACATCTAAGAGTCATTACTTTTAACAAGTTTTTTGTTCTTGTTAATAGGTGATAGAAAATAGTTAACATTAGATAAAGTGAAAGGAGAGAACTGGCTAATAGGAATAAATAGTTCATGACCCAATTAGATAAAACATTTTTTAAACTACAAAACATACCCCAAATCTGCAATTACAATACTTCCTCTTTGTTTTAAGTGTGGGCCTTATACTATGTATTTTGACAAATTTGGCAGTCTTGAGAAATATTCCAGTCACTTTTATTTATCAATTTGTTATTCTAGTTACTTTTAAGACAATCTGTCACCTTTTAAGGAACCGGTAGCTCATCACTCTTACCTGTCCTATTTTGGCTGTTCTGAACTCAGAACACCCCCAACTATGCCAAGCCTAACCCATATAAAGAGCGTATGAGGCCCAGGGTGATGGGAAGCCATATAGGCTTCACGTGGCTTCACTGATCACAGCAGAGGCTTCCCTCAAACCAGAACTTGGACTTGTTCCCTCATGTGGCAGGTAGGATGATTTAAACATGAAGCAAGGTGAACTGGAAGGCCTGGGGGTGGAAGGAGGGGTGATTTTTTCATAACAGGGGAGGGGCTGTGGTGAATGGCAGTTTTAGGAAGAGAACATCTGGACATTGAGGATGTGGACGCTGACTTTGTCACCCTGTCCAGGTCCTTGAATTCCTTGGAACTCTTCTTCGATATCCCCAGGGCCCCCATCCCAAGTTCGAAGACTCCCGCCCATCTGGTGGTTCAAAATCGGCTGTATCACAGACACCCAGGAGCATGTATTAAAAATACGAGCTCCTGGGGCGCCTGGGTGGCTCAGTTGGTTAAGCGACTGCCTTCAGCTCAGGTCATGATCCTGGAGACCCGGGATCAAGCCCCACATCGGGCTTTCTGCTCGGCGGGAAGCCTGCTTCTCCCCCTCTCAGTCCCTCTGCTTGTGTTCCCTCTCTAGCTGTGTTTCTCTCTGTCAAATAAATAAATAAAATCTTTTAAAAAATATATGTATATATGAGCTCCTAAGTGCAGACCTTTGCAAACTGATTGAGTGGGTCTAGGGTGTGGCCCTAAAAGCTATGTTCTATAATCTCTCAAGGAGATTCTGATGCCCAGACCGAGCTGGCCCACTGCAGCCTATGGACTGGACAAGGCCTGTTAAGGTGACACATTTGGAAGCACACCTCAGAGCCCATGATTTCCAGCCCATTGCTCTCTCTGCCATCTCAAATCGCCTTCTCTCCTAGGCTTTACAGACTCAGCCTCTCAAAAGTGGAACCTGTCACCACCAGGACTGAGGGGAGAGGACGGAAGACTGTGTGCTGGGGGACAGTACTTACAAGAGGTAACAGCAGACCGCGGTGGCCACCAGCATGGTGATGATCACTCTGCAATGGAAGAGACTGTCAGGTCAGGCTGGGTGGACCAGCACCCTCCGAAGGCCTGTCCAGGGCGGAAGAAAGAGCTCCTGGTGTTGGTCCCTTTCTGTTGGCCTTCCTGATGCCACCTGAACACAGGAGGCTGAGTTCTACTCAGGGTGAGAATTACAAGATGGAAAATAAAAACTCTAAGGGTCACCGTGCCCACATCCAAGCTGTGTTACAAACTTCCTCCATCTCCCTTCTCTACACCCACTCTTTCTCCAGCTTAATATAGGCTCCCCTGCAAGCAGCATTTGCAACAACCCACCATGGAGTGGTCTCTGAAATGCAAACTTCACTGGGGAAGGGGATGGAAAACAGAAGCCAGCAAAAGGCATGGAGACCATGAGCCATTTCTGAGGCAGCGTGACCAACGTTATAAAGGGAGCAGGGACTAGTGACCTGTGCCACACAAAGAGGACCGGAGACAGAAGCTTAAAACGTAGCAGGAGACACTTCACTTAAACAGAACTCAACAGGGTTTGCAGGAGAGGTGAGACACTAAAATGATTCACAAAGTGATGCTGTGGGACCGTGGCCTTGCAGATCCTGAAGACAAGAGACCGTGCCCATAAGTCCAAGCGGCCTCCAGCCAAAGCTAAACCTAACCCAAACCAGGCCCCAGGACCCCTGGTCTAAAGCATCTGAAAATCCCAGAAAATTACACTTCATCCATTCCTTCTACATTACCAAGCCTCGTGGGTCTACAGCGGTGAAGGAGACAATCCCCCACCTAGAGGAACCTGTAACCGAGAGGAGACAGCACTTCATAACCCGAGATAATATGATGCAGACGCTGATAAACAAGGGAACAGATACAGATATCTGCTAGAGGGCCTTCAAAAAGCAATAATACCGGCCACACGTTATTCAATACATAATACGTGCGAGGCGCTGGCAAGAGCTTTACAAGCATTATCTCCAGTAACCCCGCACAGCAGCCTTAAAAGGCAGGTGTCAGCATCATCCACACTTTACCTATGAAGAAAGTGAGGCTTGAAGGGGCAACAGTCGCTCAAGGTCACTGCTGGCGAGGGGTGGACAAACCGGCCGCGGCCTCTGGCTTCGCTGGCTGGCGGCGGGGAGGGGGCGCCTAACTGCCTCCCGAGTCTGTCGGCTCTGCCCTTGGGCTCCGACCCGCACACGGCCAACGCAGACACGCAGGAGTGCGGCGCCTGGCGGCCTCCGCCCAGGGCTCGCTGCACCGCCCGCCGGCGCCCGGGCAGGGGTCCGCAGGGAGGCCGGGGGCGCGCGCCATCCTTACCCGCGGTTGGGTCCTTTCGGCACGAACCAGGGCCCGGCGATGCCGATGAGGCCCCAGAACGTGGTGAAGATGATGACCGGGAGGGCGAAGGAATGAGCCGTCATGGCTAGGGGCGGGATGCCCAGGCTGGGGTGCAGGGCCGAACTGCGGACGCCGGGCTGCGCGGGGTCCCGGCCGGGAGGTGGGCGCCGAGCTTGCGCAGCAGGATCGGGGGCGGGGACAGGGGGGCGCGCACCGTCGCCCGTGCGCAGGCGCGAGCGCGTCACTCCGGCGGGGGCGGGCTTTCCGAGCAGCCCGACTTAGGTAGCTTCCATCCGCGTTTGATAAGCTTTGACCCCCGAGACTCACAGGACAGAGGCCTGTGTACAAATAAACTCTGCTTTATTCAGGTAGCAAAAGTCTGAGAATCAAACATGGTTTTTAAACCTCATTTGCACCTCTTTGAAATCAGAAGAGGGCATCCCCTTGCCAGTCACCCTGAGTTATCTTCGGCTGACACCTGCACGAGGCGATTGGCGAATTTTCACACCGTTTGCCAACTACTTATTACCCTGGGAACTGCATGTGGGCTTGAGAAAGAAGCAGAGGCCTGGAGCAGATTACACTGAGGTATCTGGCGAGGACACGGGGCTGAGGACCCTCCCTCCCACCCGGTCTCTGTGGCTACAGGAATCAAACCATCGATTATGACGCCGGTTAATTCAGAACGTCAGACCCTGTGGGCAGCAGTTATGGGGTGGGGGTAGGGATGGGGGAAATGTCAGGATCAGAACGTGGAGATGCTATGAAGATTACAGGAAGGGAAGGAGGGTGCAGGCTTAGCTAGGACTCTGGCCAAAGGCTTGCTCCTTCTATTCCCCCTGCCCTTCAGCTTGTTTCCTTGTGAGGCAGCTCCTAGGGCGTGGGTTTGAAACGCAGCAAGTGTCTTGAAACAAAATAAAGAGCTCAGGCACTCACTGCGTGTCAGCCCTGGGTCTTGCACGAAAAGGTGGGTAGTCCTCTTTGCCATCAGCTAGCATGCCTGTGACCCGCGAGAAAGTGGGTAGTGCAAACCTCCATGACAAGCAGCATCTTCAGTCGCCCCCTCCAAGGGACCCGAACTTCTTAAGAGCTGGCATTGGAGACTTCCTCAGTATGTGGATGTGGAGGCTGGATGCCTCCCTACCTGACCTCCACCTCCATGCCTACAGCGGCACCGAAACTGTGTGTGTGGAACTCACCAAACTACTGGACCGACTGGTCTCATGCTCTGAGGATTCTTAAAGAATGGAAGAGGCCATGGGGAGACTTGCCACACATCTCAATTTGGAATCTAGGAATAGGGTAGAGGTGAGAACCCCCACTTTGAAGGGTCTTTCTCTCTTCCATCCCACCAATTCACACCCACACCACTTAGCCTGGGGCAGAACCCTGAACTCCCCATAGAACCTTATGTGAATGGGGGAGGAAGGGCTGGCTCCCATCTCCACCTTGTGGCCGGAGCCAGAGCTGCAAGTGCCGGTGGTATTCCTCAGACCCCAGACTGCGGGGCTGGGAGGGAGAGATTTCCACAGACTAAATCAAAGGCAGAGAGTGAGAGTGAATTCTTGGCCCAAACGTGAAGAAAATAGGAAGGCGAGGGCACTAGGCTAAGTGCTAAGGGTGGGTGGGGTGGGAAGGGGGAGTGGGAAACACTGGGAACCAGGGGGACACCGGATCCCAGCACCACCCTAGGACTGAGAGGAAGACAGACTGCTGGCTGAGGGCCAGAGAGCTTGCACTTGCAGCACAGGGCAGGGACCCCAGGTGCGAGGCTGGATCGCAGCACCCCTTCCTGCCTGTCTAAAACGCTAATAGCAGGGGACAAAGAAGCCCTTCCCTCTGACCTCCCCGTTTCCCACCCGTGGTTAGGAAGGCAGGACCTAGGCCCCACATCATCCCCACCAGATAAGAAGCCTAGGAACCTGTCCCTAGAATGAAGCTGCCCTGAAGGGGAAAGTGCTTTACTTCCGGGAGGCAGGGGAGATGGGGTGGGGAACTCAAGTTCCAGTGGGCCCACAAAGGTCCTGGAGGATCCTGTGGACAACGGCCCATCTCGAGCCCCAGTCCTGCGGATTGATCAGGCAGGTATCGGGGGGAGCGTATTTAACAAGCACCCCTAGTGATTCCCAGGCTGGGTCCCAGAGCAACTCTGGGAAGAGTGACACACTTAGGGAGCACTTCTTCCCACAGTAAGGACGTCGGTAGCAAGGGACAAGGGCAAGGGCTGAAGGCAGCTAAGTCCACTCTGTGCTGCCCGAGGTCTGTCTTTCAGGGGGCTGGAGGCGCCATTCGTCCCATGGCAGACCAGGAGCCAGCAGGCACTTGAATTCTCTGTTGCCATGTCATGGAGAGGGAAACTGAGGCACAGAAGAGGAAGGGATTATGGCTGAAACTCAGCCTGCAGCAGAGCTGGGGATGGATCCTAAGCCCCCCCAGGGCAAGCTTGGACGTGCCCACCCCTCAGGACCCTGAGCTCACATCCAGCGTTGGTGCAGCTCACACAGAAGGGCTGCCACCGGTGAGAAGCAGCAGGCTCCCCCCGGGAAAGGCTTTCCTCTGTGGTCCTCAGGCTACAGGAGGATGGCCTCCCTTGAGTGCTTTGTGCAGAGGGTTTTGCTTGTCTCATCCTAAAGGAGGCTTGGGAAGAGGTAGAGAAATTCTCTGCTGCGAGTCTCCCGTTCGGAGTTGAGGCTTCCCTGCATCTGCCATGGAGCCAGGGTGACAGATCCCAGAGCCAGGCCAGTTGTCCCCAGAGCCTAGTCACCCTCCACCCATCCCCCGGTGCCGCCTCCATGCCACCGCAGCTGTGGACAGCCTCCCTGGAATGCTCCTCCTCCATCCCGGGGGGGCTGGGATACTCCTTTAAGCACCTACCCCTAACAGTCTCTCCCACTTCAGAGAAGTCCTCTTGCTCCCAGAACATGGGGTGAAATAGTTCCTGATAGGATCATTTCCTGAAACATCTTAAAGATGAAGTTGAGATGGGAGCCTTTCTGCCTGTTTCAGTGCCGTGGGGTCACCGCTGCTTAGAGAGGGGCCTTGGTAAACAGGCTTGTGCTCCTGATTACCCTGCGTTTCTGGGATGTGGGCTTAACTGACTTGTCACTGCCCACTTCCTGGTGCTTAGAGAAGATTCTAGGGCAGCCTAAATTCTGCAGAGAGCCTGTCACCATGATTCTAAGGGGCAGGGCAGCAGGGGGGTCTCCAGGGCAGTCCCTAGGATTCCCTGCTCCTACGGGAGCTGTCAGGACAGCTCAGGGGCCTCTTGGCTGGGACGGGGGTACAGGAGTCTGTCAGAAGGGTCCATGAGGCAGTCCGTCAGGATTTCCGCTGGCTCCCTGTAGGATGGAATGGGTGGCTTCTGGGTCACAGCCTCCTCCATACAGAGCGCCCCCATCTTCTCCTTCCTGAGCCCCGCTCCTTGTGCGAGAGGAGAGAGGACACACAATTACACCGAGGAGGAAACAGACAGGATGACAATCCCCTTCCCATGTCTAGCTGCATGCCAGCATATGCTCGGGGAGGAAGGTACGCAGAACGGGCTAGAGACAGGACGGGGGCTGCTCTCGGCAGCCTGGATCTAGTCCTGCTCTCGTCTTTTCTCTCCCTGGGGCGTGGGTCTCACCTGGGGTGACTCTGCCCTCCAGGGGACACGTGGCAATGCCTGGAGACACCTGTGATCGCCACAGCTGGGTGAGTGCTCTGGGGACCCAGTGGGTGTGTAAGGAGTGCAGGTCAGGGATGCTGAAGATCCCCCCAGGCACAGGCCAGGCCTCACAACGAGGAATGATCCGGCCCTCCGTGTCGACAGAGCTCAGGGGAGAACCTGCCCGGGAAGGAGGGCCTTATCAGATCGGGGGTGTCCTCTATTAGCCTCAGATGTGCAACCCACTGCCCCAAGAGTATCTTTCTCCTTCACCCCACAGGGCTGGACATGGTGAGCAGTTCACACGGCAAATGCATGGGTGAAGGACAGGCCGCCCAGCTCCCCACCTCGGCCCTCCCTTCTCTTCTCTCCACGTTGAGCCCGGGCCCCTGCCCTTGCCCAGCGATGGGGCCGGGGCCACTCTGCTTCCTGTGGAGCCTCCATCAACCCTGAGATCCCGGCCCCTGCTCGCAGGGGGACCGCCACAGAGCTGGCGACACCCCACAAGAGCACAAGCGCTGGAAGGTTTCCAGAAATAAGGAAGTGTCAGGGGAGAAACTTCACCGCTGTCCCTGGGAAGTGAAATGTGAACAGCGTGGAGAGCCTTTTTGGCTTTCTGTGACTACTTGAAAAGATGAAGATGTCTTGCCTCAGACTCAGCAACTCACCTGCCATGTAAGGTGACTTCCCCTCCAGCCCGGTCCCCATGCCAACCCTCCAGCCTCGTGCTCCGAGGGGACTGTGAGGGCTGTGCTCCTCATGGATGCCTCCCCACTGGGAAAGCCCCAACCCTCTCCTCCACCTCGCACCTTCCCTCCCGAAAGAGTCTGCCCAGCCCTGCGGAGAATGTGCTCTCACTGCCCTCGCCTGTCCCACGCTCTGGTTACTTCCAGCACCGGGTGGACCTTCACAGAGTGCCACTGACATCACGTGCGAGCTTCTGTGCCCTCTGTTGAAGAAAAACCAGAGCACCACGAGGTCAGCTGGCCCAAGGTCACCCAGTAGTGAGCAGAGCCAGAATTTGAGCCTGGGGCAGACTGGTTCCGAAAATTCGTGCTCCTAGCACTACGTTCCACCGTCTGCAGTGTGTGTGTGTGTGTGTGTGTGTGTGTGTGTGTGTGTGTGTATCGCCTCCCGTGCTGGATCAGAAGCCCTTTGAGGGCCCACATCACAGTTCGAGCACCCACTGGGGACAGCCGAGACCAAGCCTCTGGTGATGGCCACCATTATCAGACTCTCCCGGACTGCAAGGTCAGCATGGGATCGGGAAGCTAAGACTGCCTTTCCTTGCTTTCTGGCGCCCGGTCACTCTGTCGTGGGTACTTACGTGCACGGGCGCGGGGCGACACTCGGGCACAGGCGTAGACGTGGCTGAAGCGCCGGCCAGAGGAGGTGAGGTACCAGTGCTGGATGGCAGGCTGCGGGTCGTACTCCGTGACTGCCACCCCGTTCACCGCGGTCATCATAAGCATGTTGATCACCTCGTTGGAGAGCTTGGTCCTCTCGTCGGTCCTGATCCGGTTCATGGCGCGGAAGCCTCGCTCACAGCAGGAGGTGGAGACGGGCACGCAGAGCACCACGGCCACGAGCCTGCTCAGCACGGGGAAGCGGCAGCACTGGGCCAGGGCGTTCTTACACAGCATGGAGAACGGGAGGTTCCTGCCCATGGCTTTCAGGTCCAGCCACTCCTCCAGGAGCGCCTCTTCGCTGTATCCGGCAGGGAGTGAGAGCTCAAAGTATCTGGCAAGGGCCAGAATATCCTCGTTCCCAAAACTGGCCAGTTCCAGCCCAGCTGGCCAGGCCATGGTGTCAAACACCTCCATGTTCTTGAGCTGGGGGGGCCGGGCTGTGTCAAACCTTTGCTGGAGGTACTTGACCCCAGTGAGGATCGTCCTCTCCCGGTCCGCCTGGAAGCGCTGTTCCGCCATCTCCATCTGGTCCAGGAAGATGCCATGGAGCCGCCCCTCCTGGAAGCCAGCGTTGAACTCTTCCTCTTTGGGCCCCGCCTGGTGCCGCAGGGTCTCCAGGGCTGCGTAGGCCCGTCCCAGCGTGGAGTTCACCTCTGTGATAGGCACCATCTCCTTCTGGCACACTTCAGACAGAGGCCTGTAGATGCTCAGGAAATCCAGAAGGAAGTGGCAGAACTTGAGGAAATGGAAGCTCTTCATCAGCTTCAGTAGGCCTTTGGCCCTGTGCCCCGTCTGGCCCCCCGCTTCCGCCACGCCCTGGAGGTGCCGAGCCAGGCCGGGCCAGCTCACAATGAGCGCATTCAGCGTGCGCCTCTTGCTGGCCACCCACCGGACGCCGTTCAGGTCTTTGAGACGGGTGATCTCCTGCTCCAGGGGCCCTGCGCCCTCCTGCAGCTCATTCAGCCTTTTGTTTGAGGACTGATAAAACTTGAAGACCGTCCGAATGTGCCGGTCGCACTTCTTCACCAGATCGATGCCCCCACACGCGTCTACCACGGCCAGGTGCAGCCGGTGGGCGACACAGTGCACGGGCAGCAGCTGGGGGAGGAGCTCTCGGAACTTTTCCGCCAGGCCCCCTCTGCCACTCAGCACGGTGGAGCCATCGGTTCCCAGGCCCACCACCCAGCCAGGCTTCCGGAAGGGGATGTCCAATTCATCCAGGGCCGAGATGATGGTCTCAAAGTAGCCGTCCACTGTCTCGCTGTAGAGAGGGGCTAGGGTGACGTACGACTCTTTCACCTCCACCCCCTTAAAGTAGCGGAGGTGAATCCCCACGCAGGCCTGGTCCGAGGCATCTGTGGAGCTGTCCAGCAGCACACTCACACAAGGCGAGTTTCGGACATCCTCAAGGATCTCCTTCTTCAGGGTCTCAGAGATGGACTTGATGAACTGGGTGCAGGCGGTGCGATTTCGGTACTTGCCCAGAATCATGGTCCCGGTGCTTTGGAGTAGCTGCAGGATCTTCTCAAAGTCATTCAGGGGCCGCGAGTGGTACGCGATGGAGTAGGCGGCGTTGAAGAAGTGCTCCATGTTCACCATCAGGTCGCCGGAGATCTCTGCGGCCAGGGCGGCGGGAGGGGGCTCTTCTGGGGCTTCAACAGTGTTGACACAGAGCTTGTGCGCTTTGCTGGCCTCGTGGTATTTTAAAGTCTCCACTTTAAAAGGCCTCGTGTAACCTCGGACCAACCGGGACGATTTGTCATGGAGACTCGGCCTTTCTCTGCAAGCTGAGCAGAAGAGCTTGGTCTCCTTTGGGTCAGTAACCAACCATGGGAACTGCCCAAACCATGACCTCTGAATGGAACGGGGTCTGTAAGTCCTCTTGGCTTTCCTAGGGCCATCTGCTTCGGCTGCACAAAGACTGGAGTTGCAGTGGGAGCTATGGGCCTCTGCAGGATCTACTGGGAACACTGGGAATTCTACAGTCAAGGCTTGGGTGCCTGCCTCTCTTCTGTCCACCTTCTTCTTCCCTTTGGAACCAATAAAAATGAGTTTGGTTTTGCTGTCCAGAACTCTGCAGTCTCCCATCAGTTAAGACATCCCAATTTACTGAGTATCCCTTATGCAAAGCAGAGTTGAATGTGACCCACCCTTCTAGAGATCCTTGTGATTTCTCTTTAAACCCTTCCCCACTACCATCTGTGCAAGTTAGCCTGCTCCTAAGGAGATGGGTGCTAATCCTTGTGGGCTCCCTGTCTCTATCCACAACAGCTACCCTGGCCTTAGATGCTACTGGATAAACAGATGACTTTAATCCTCTTTCCAGGCAGCAAAGAAATGAGGTTAAATATCTGTAAGTCTTCTTATGAGCCTTAGAAAGGACGGAGGTTGGGCAGTCTATACAGTAGCTACAAGCCAGTAAGCCCCTGACTGTGGTACCCAGAACAGCGAGCCTGCACAGACCAGGGGTGCTACCACTGGAAACCGGAGGAGGAGGGAAGAAGCGGGACCCACAGGCCCAGGGGTCACACAGCTCCTCACAACCAGCGCCGCCTGCGCGACCCCCGTCAGCTCCGCCACGGGTCCTGGGAGCAGTTCTGCTCACCTCCTTTGTGCCGCACTGTCCCTGTTTCCCTACTTGGAGGGCAGAGGCAGTTCACAAGGCCCAGGGCGCCACAGGAGCGGGACAGGGACAGCCGATGGGACACTGGATGACTTGCCATAACCACACGGGCCCCGGGATGTGCCCTTCAGAACTCGGGAGGTCAAGACTCACCTAGAGGACAACCTTTCCCCCACTGTGGCCCGTTTGGGTCCTTGATCCAGGGTGCAGCCCGGCGTTCCAGTTTTGCAATCAAGTCTGGTTTGGCAGCGGCATGCCCTACTGCAGGGACGGAGAGTCACACGGAGGCCACCACTGTGGACCATCCAGTCAGGTAGCCCGCCCAAAGCTATTTGTGGAAACTGAAATGCTCAGTTCAGCCTCTGAGTCTACCTCTTAGTAAAGTCTACTCAGCCAGGGCCAGGATGAAAACATTCCCATCTTGTGTGCTGATCTATTCCTAAAACCCAAGAGGCAGTCAGATGCAGGCGCATCCCTTAGCTGGGATAAATTACACGGGAGCCAGGGGTCAGCTGAGCGTGTCTGGAGTCTGGAGGGAAGTGGACATGGGAGGGGACAGGGCTACTACAGGAGGAGAGGGCAGGGATGATGAGGAGAGCCACACGAGACTTGAAAGGCCCCTTAAGATGTCCACCACCCACCATGGAACCCAGAATCCGACCAGAAGAGATTCATGCCTTGGGGTGAAGCACTGCCCTTTGTTGAGGATATGAATATTCTCCGGGGTATGAAAAGAAATCGCTTTCTTGATTTAAAATAAAATCCACTGACATCTACTTACGTGCTGTGGTATGTGTGTGAATATGTACAGAAACTTTCTGCGGAAGGGAGTAATTGCTAACTGTGGCTTCTGGGGCCATAGTCATTACTTTCGTCCTGCACCTTTTGGATCACTTGAATACAGGTACATATTTCTATTTGGGGTGTGTGTGTGTGCGTGTGCGTGTGTGTGTGTGTATCCGTATATTTACTACTAAGAAAAATATAATTAAATACATTGTTAAAGTGTGGTAGGCTGAACACATATCCTTAAAACATCTCTAAGATGAGAGCAAAGGCATAATAATAATAATAGTAAAACTACAAAGAAACGTTATTACGTCTTTGGAAAAAGGAAAGGAGATAAAAGGGCAGAAGGAGCAGAGCTGAAGACCAAATGCTGACAAAAGGGGCAGCAAGAAGAAAGAAGCGAGTTTGACTGCAGAATCCCCAAAAGACTCCGGGACTGGAGGCGCCAGGAGTGGGGGAAGGTGGTGGGTAAGGAACGGGTGGAAAGGGCGGGTGCCCAGTCTGCAGAGATCACTCCAGTCCCGACCACTCCCACCTACTCCAGGAAACCGAAGAACGGCTGCCGCTCTTGCCCACTCTCCCCCAGAGAGGGGAATGGAGATTTAGTTCCCAGAAAAACTGAACCAGAAAGGTTCCAGACCCAGGAGAGGGGGGTACTGGAAGAGGAAGGAGAAGGACTGCAGCAATGAGTCACATCTTCTGTGCTCCAAAGGTCTGCGACTCAGCGCCAAGGACACAGGCTTGGCTGCTCGGCCCAGGCAGGGGACTTGGGCGAGTGTTCTTTGGACAGAGAAACAGCACTGCCCCTCTCCAGCCCCTCGGCCCCAAAGGCCCACAGGACACTTCCGCCCCTCAATGAGCCCCTGCCGCCACGCACAGCTGCCCGCCAGCTTTCTCAAGGCTGCCCTCTTACAGCTGAATGAGCCGCAGGAGAGTTATTTACAACAAGCCTTTAACATGGAACCAGGAGGAAAAGGGATCAGAGGAACTATACAAACTGCAGGGAATAAAGCGGAACTCAAAAACAAACAAACAATCCAAAAACCAGAATTCATGTTCTCAGAGAGAAAAGTGGTGAGAGTCAACTGCAAAAGGAGCAACTAGGGCTTTGAGTCTAAAAATTAGATAGAAGAGGGGCACCTGGTGGCTCAGTAGGTTAGGCTTCTGACTCTTGGTTTTGGCTCAGGTTGTGAGCACTGGGCCATGGGATCGAGTTCTGTGTGGGGCTCTGCGCTCCGTGGGTGTCGCCTAGAAGTTATCGCCCTCTCCTTTTGTTCCTCCCCCAGCACACTCTCTCTCAAATAAATAAAATCTTTTAAGAATATGATTGAAGAAATTAAAACACTTAACAGAACTGTTAGAGAATAAACTCGAGAAAATCTCCAAGAAAGTAGAACAAAAAAAAAAAAACAGAAGCAGAAAACAGAAGCAGCAAAAAATAAACTAGAACCAGAGGCTCAATTTAGGAAGTTCAATATCTAATTAATAGGACCTTCTGGAAGAAAGAAAAGAGAGAATCTATAGGAAGAAATCCTACAAGAATATTTCCCCAAACGAAAATGTGAGTTTTTGCCTAGAAGGGAAGTACTGGATACCCAGGGGAAGAAGTGAAAAATCACCGATATTAAATACTCCAGAACACTAGACTAGATTTTTTAAAAAAGATTTTATTTATTTATGTGACAGAGAGAAACACAGCTAGAGAGGGAACACGAGCAGGGGGAGAAGCAGGCTTCCCGCAGAGCAGGGAGCCCGTTGTGGGGCTCAATCCTGAGACTCGATCCTGGGAATCGATTCTGGGATCATGACCTGAGCCAAAGGCAGACACTCAACGACTGAGCCACCCAGGCGCCCCTGGACTAGATCTTAAAACCTTTCAGAGTAGAAAAAATGGGCTGTGCTCAAAGATTTAGTTACAAAAAGGCATTAAGCTGCCTCCTCAGCACCAGTAAAACCTAAAGGTAATGCTTTCAAAATACTGAGGGAAATTCTTTCCAACCACGCTTCCAACTGTAAGGGCAGAGTAAGGCACACCCTCCCATGCACCCCTTCTTGGGAAGTTCCTGGAAGATGCGCTCCAATGAAATGAAGATACAAACCTGGAAGAAGACACAGAGCAAGGGGATGGGAGTGGGACAAAGGAAAGTGTGAGACCACAGCGGTGCAGCCCAAGGAATAACCAGTGTAGACATAGCGGGAGGATGAAGACTCAATAACGCACGTCCCCAGAAAAAGTGAAGTTGACCCGTCACAGGACACCTGATCAAGGCGAAAAGACTCCTCAGAGGAGTTTTATAATTCCCCAGGAGAGCTGCAGAAAAATCGCTGAGAGGACAGAAGACTAGCAAAATAAAAAATAAGAAAATATTTCAATTCCGGGGGGGGAAACAGCCTACAACAAAGGAAAATCATCCTAACATGCCACTCTGATCAGAAATAAGTAATACATAATCATAATTAGTCAAACAGTTTAAACTGAATCAAGAAAGTGTTATATCCTTGTTCTGAGAGGGTGGAGGGACAGAGTCGGGGTTCGGGGTGATGGAAGACAGCTGGATCTTCACCTTCCACAGTAGGAACCAAGAGGGACTATCCATGTAAAATCAACATATCAGGAATAGCAACAAACATATGCAACAGGAAATTAAAGTGTGAGTCTGCCTGCCTGTTTTAGCTCAAGGTCCAAAAAAATAGGAGCCAACTGTCCCCCACCTGAAAGCTAGACCACCAAGGCCTGACTTGGAAAAGAGGGTGGCCGAAACATGGGACTGTGACCCTAGCCCTCGACACAAGAAGGAGTAGGAGCGCTGGAAGTGAAGAGGTCAGGAAGCTGGATATTGGAGATGTTTCTGGAAAGAGACATCAAGTATATTGTGAGCCCCTCACATTACCATGGGGAACGGTGAGCTGCTTTCCCCTGACCTTAAGCCTGATGGAAATGACATCCTGGCCTTTATCTCCTGGGCTCCAGGGCTCCTCACGAATCCGGGCCTACAGAAGACTAAGGGCAGAATCGTACAGGTGGGCTCCTTCGTGGTGGTCATGTTGGGAACAGCCTACATTCCCAGGGTCTGTTGGAGCAAAGGATATGTTTCCTGTGGTCCAGATGTGGCCCCAGAGGGAAAGAGAAGCCTGGAGCCCCTTCAAGGGACTCTTCCCATCTGTTGGCAGTCAAGAATGAGTCCACATGGGGCTGACTGCCCAAGGTGACGTTCACTGGTGTAGAGGGGACTGCTGTGGGTGATGGCGGGGGCGCAGAGAACCCACCCTCACCCAGAGAATCAGCTTTCCACCATGCCAGCCACAGGGCGATGCCAGGGTTAGGATTAGGGTTAGGGGTCAGGGGTTAGGGTTAGCCATCATCCATCACCCCGGGCCCCCCACTCTGTCCCTACACCCTCTCAGAACAAGAACATAATGCTTTCTGTTTTTAAAAAAATATTTTATTTATTTATTTGACAGAGAGAAATATAGCGAGAGAGGGAACACAAGCAGGGGAGTGAGAGAGGGAGAAGCAGGCCTCCCGCCGAGCAGGGAGCCCGATGTGGGACTCGATCCCGGGTCTCCGGGATCAGGACCTGAGCCGAAGGCAGTCGCTTAACTGAGCCACCCAGGCACCCCCATAATGCTTTCTTAATTAAATGTGAATTGTTTGCCTAATTGTCATTATGTATTAATAAAACATTCACACTTCTGAGGCCCCTGGATGGCTCAGTCTGTTAAGCATCTGCCTTCAGCTCAGGTCATAATCCCAGAGTCCTGGGATGGAGCCCCAGATCAGGTTCTCTGCTCCACGGTGGGCCTGCTTCTCCCTCTCCCTTTGCCCCTCCCCCTGACTGTGACTTCTTTCTCTCTCTCTGTCAAATAAATAAATAGGTATCTTTAAAAAAAAGTTTCAATAATAAAAAAATAAAAAATTTTGAAAAGTTTCAATAATAATATGAAGAACTCCAATCATTAACATTTTGTCCCATTTGCCATATCAGGCTCATTCGTTCTTGTGCCCTCCCCCTCCTCCTTTGTCCCCTCTGTGTATGTGTGCGAATAATATATAAATATAGATGCAATATTTTTCTAAACCATTGAGAGGAAATTGTTTTCATATCCCTTTATCTTAAATACTTCGACACGTTATCACTCAAGAAAAAGGGCCTTCTCTCCTGGGGTAGGCAGAATTCTAACATGAGCTCCCATGACCTCGGCCCTTCCTCATCCCTGCTCCTTCCAGTCTGGTTGGAACCTGCGACCTGACACCACGTCCATGATTACGTGACATCATGTGGCAAAAGACAGGCTATCTGGGTGACTTCACCTGACCCCATGAACCCTTTAAAAGCAGAGCCAGTCGGATCTTCAGGGCACCAACAGGGTTCGACACATGGCTGCGGGTCTGAGGCTGGGGAAGGCCGCATGCAGGGGACTTGAGAGCAGCCTGCTGGAGCTGAGAATGGCGCCTGGTGGAAAGCGGGCAAGCAAACGGGGACCTCGGTCCTACAGCCCAAAGGAACTGGATTCTGGCAACGACCTGAACGCAGTTGGCAGTGATTCCTCCCAGAGCCTCCTGGGAAGAGGCCAGTCTGAGGGACAGCCTGACTTTGGCCATGTGAGACCTTAAGCAGAGAACCCAGCTGAGCCCATCTGGACTTCTGACCTCCAGAACTGTAAGATAATAAATGAGTTAAACATTTAGCCACTGGATTTGTGGTAATTTACTGTATGGCAAGTGATCTTGCCTGCAGGCTAAAGAGAAACCCGAATGGAGGCCGCAGCGTGAACAGAGCCCCAGAGCAAACACTCATAATCAAGCCTTAAACTCCCCTCATTTCGCCAACACGGGGACGCTGGCCTTACACAAAACTGAAGCTTTCTTCATGACAGCGTGACCTTACCACAACTTCCAAGCTAGCTGCTATGCCCCAGAAAACTTACACAGTGCGACTACCCTAAAAAGAATGTAAATTTCTAGTAACCGATTGCAATTTAAAAAAACACAAAAACACCAAAGCTCTCCCTCGTACATATCTAATAAATTGGGCTTTAAAGGCTGATCACCTTGGGTTTGAAGTCTCCCTGTTGGTGAACAGTTCCTTTCTTGCTCAGTATGATATTCCTATCAAGTAAAGCTCCCTGAACTTTCTTCTGACAACCCAAAGGGCGAGAAAAAAAAAAGCTACAAAGAGCTGATCCAAACAAGTAGTGATGGGAAAGAATAAAGCTGTCTTCTGAGTGCATTCTTTGAGGTTCACGCTTTTGAAAATAATGTCTGTGAGTATTTCTTAGAAATCCTGAGGCCCATTACTAGAGGCAGTGGCTAAGAGCCTCTGGGGAGAAGGACTCAGCAACACAGTAAGGTGGGACAGGGTACTGTCAGTTGGGGTTTCAGTCTTGTTAGAACTACACAGATTTAACAAAAAGTAATTATGAAGAAGTATCTGTAAATAACTGGAAACACACAGGAGACTGAATAATCTGCGCACTTCATTTATATTTTCCTTAGGGATCAGCCGCCTCTGCCTGCCCCACCATCACCACACTGTCCCCGGGGGAATACTGTACCCCGACAGGACTTCTTGGTATCTGTGGCTAAAATGTCGCCCCAAACCTTCCCTTTTTGTTCCCTGCAGAACGAGTGAGACAGAGGGAAATGTCAAACAAATTTTTCTAAGTCTTAGTAATGGAAAAATGGCAAAGGGGACGTAACTATAGCAAGTGCACACACGCATGCCTGTGCACACGCACGCGCACACAAACCTAGTCCATAAAAGTCCATAAAAGTGGTCTGGCTTACAAACGCAGACTTCTAACCCTTCCAGGTGAACGGCATCCCAAGGTTGGCAGGCCATATCCACGAATCACTGGGAGACAACTGCCCTGGCGCCCTGCCTTGGGTCTCTCCCAGCTCCTGTAGCGCCCCCACTTGGGGGCCATCATGCAGCAGGGGCCTCTCAAACATCACATGAGCCATTTGAACTCCTGCTTGTCCCTCACTGGGCCCGCCCACTCAGTTTTGGCTTCTACCTAGAGGTGTGACTTCTGGCCCCAGCTCTGTGAGGTCTAGCTGTAGCTGATGACCTCACTTGTGGAGAAGGCACTGCCCACCTAAAGCGCGTGACCTGCGACTTAGCAGGTGATGACACTTCTACTAATAAAAACAAGGGATTCCACAAAGTCCCTATAATGGCATGTCTACCTTTGTTACAGAGCAATACTAGTTTCTTAACAATGGAATCTCAGTTTTCTTTCTGGGGGAAAGCAAGAGACATCATCAAATATGAACAAAGTATGAAACCAGAATTTAAAGCACAGAAATAAAAGAATATTGGGAATCCCTGTAGAATGATGAACTAAATAGCTCTAAATAAGCAAGTTTGTATAAGAAAAGGCTGAACTAGGAAAGTGTTAAGAACAAAACACACACCTCTTTTTTTCTCCATAAACAAAGTGACAATTGTCTCCATGTTCAGTCCTATTGAAAAGACAGTATATGAGGCCGAGGAAGGGGTGACAGGGTGACAGGTGAGTGGACCTACCCGGGAAACACTCCGTCTGTCGAAAAGCCTGTGTCTATGCAATTTCACTGCCGAACATCTGACAGACATTAATACGAAGTCTGACTACATCAAACTGAGACTATCCAATTTTTTTTTAAGATTTTATTTAATTATTTGACAGAGAGAGAGCTCACAGGTAGGCAGAGAGGCAGGCAGAGAGAGAGGAGGATGCAGGCTCCCTGCTGAGCAGAGAGCCCGATGTGGGCCTCGATCCCAGGACCCTGAGATCATGATCTGAGCCAAAGGCAGAGGCTTTAACCCACTGAGCCACCCAGGCACCCGAGTCTGTCCAAATTTTGAGAACAGGTAAAATAATCATAAAATCTAAAAGAATAAATCTACTAGTTGTAAACCCTAATGAGAGCAAGGGAAGAAATAGCTGGGTTTCCTCAAAGGATCCAAGCAACAGGAAATCAACAGCACGATGACTGATGACCGCCAGACCCCGAAGCCCCGCCACCTGAGCTGAGCTAATCATCACCGGGGGGGCAGCCAGTTCTGGCGGAGGGAGGGAGCTAATAGTGACCTGCACCAAAGGTGTGGAAGAGCTGGGCAAACTAGCAACTGGGGATGAGAGTGGAGATTTAGAAAATTCTTATACGGTTTGAAGTCTTAAACAAGCTCATCTTATACCTGGTGTATTATTATTATTATTATTATTATTATTATTATTATTATATTAACAACATGATTAGCACAAATCTTGAAACAGAAAGAGACGGAGTCCAGTTGGCAATAAACATCTGCAAGCAGGAAGTGTAAGGAGTATAAGACACAGACACACAGACACACACACACACACACACACACACACAGACTCAACACAGGACCCACACACGGTAGATACTCACTGACCAGCGGAAGCCACTGTTATGATTTCCAGACATAAGAATAAAAGAAAAACACAGAAGCTTCCCAAACACCCAGAATAAGCAGACCACAGTATTTCAAGAAAAAATATAAGAAACATTAAAAATGGATGGGATATATTGCTCAAAGGTTAATAGAACTTTTCTCGGCTGTGAAAATTAGGATGGGGCTTTCTTTCTCAAAATTTAACTTCACTCCAAGGAGAAGTTCTATTTGTAAAAAGATAATAATAGTAATTAAAGATAGTACCAAATGTTACTTGATTCTCAAATCTTAAAGTCCTTTTCATAGGAGAATGAAGTATGGGAGAAACAACACTTGCCAAAGAAAAACAGCGCCTGCACTGTGTTTCAACACTGTTTTATATCCCAGTGATCAGCTCAGTGCCCTTCAAAAGGTCATTTTTAAACATACAAGTCATTTCTGTTTGTCCCCAATTCTATTCTGGAGGCTCCCCAAAGTTCTATACCTCACATGTGAAAACTGTCCAAATCAGACAGCAATGAAAGGATAGTCGCTGAAGACCTAAAGTCACAAAAAAGGGATCATGCACCCAACTCTGTTTCTAGACTTCTGTACCAGTTTTAGCCCCACAGATGACTGACGAGGGCAGCCCTCTTCTCTATAAAGCCTTCCCTGACTCCTGCTGCAACCCTCAAGCAAAGTTGATTGCCCTTCCTCTGATTATACTTATTGTTCATCCAAACAGAACCTCACCCAGACTGAACTGCCCTTGATTTCCCCGTTCCTCGCTTACAGAGGTTAAAAAGAGACTGAGCAAGTGCTTACATGGAGCGCGGCCAGCCCCAGCGTGGGGAGACGCCCCGCGCTCAATATAGTCGCCTGCTGCTTTCCACAGGGGTCCCGAGGGCAAGGCATGTCACTATTGTGCATTCCTTTCAAGGAAACACCAACTTCTTTTAAGTGGGTGTGCACTTCTTAAAAATGATTTCCCTCCATTCTCACTGATTTTAAACGGGTCCTGATGCTCTTTGAAGGCAGACTTCATATGAGCGCCCTAGGCCGAGGGCGTGATGGCAACACCTATATCATCTCAGACGAAACCAGTTTTCACATCATTTCTGAATGTCTGGGGAGTCATTTAAAAATGATGAACAATGAAAGTGCCTGGGTGGCTCAGTTGGTTGAGCGACTGCCTTCGGCTCAGGTCATGATCCTGGAGACCCGGGATCGAGCCCCACATCGGGCTCCCTGCTCGGCGGGAAGTCTGCTTCTCCCTCTCTCACTCCCCCTGCTTGTGTTCCCTCTCTGGCTGTGTTTCTCTCTAATGAATAAATAAAATCTTAAAAAAAAATGACGGACAATGATACAAACAAGCATACGGGTCAGGAATGTGCAGAACTAGCTGCGCATGAAAGGGCAGTATAAACCAAGGGCTAGGACATCACTGAAATCACAAATAGTCTTGGTTCTCATTCTGTAGAAGTCACAATGCAGACTGCTGCTGTATTCCTAAGTCACGGACAGCAGCCTCTTCTGGAAGGTTGCTGTCATCAGATATGCTAGTATGTAAAAGCTTTCTAAGATAAAAAGTTGTCTTCCCCTTCTGAAGCCCCCTGAGAACCTTGTGTATCTGAAGGAAACAGGAGACAAAGAGGCGAAGAGGCAGATGCAAGAGAGAGCACCCTTCAGAGAAGGTAACAAGCACTATCATGTTCATCTTTCTCCAGAGCCCCCTCTAGTGACACCTCGGCCAAGCCCACCGACCCTTGCTGGTCCCCAGGCATGAGGAAGCAGGCCTGGCATAGAAGAAGGAGAGGCGCCTCCCTCTGTCGTGTCCGGATGGCCTTCCTTCTCCCTGTCCACCTGTTCTGCCCTTCGACTCAGTTAAAACATGTCATACTCTGTTAAAGACTTTCCTGATCCCTTCCTCCAACGCCCAGTAAAATGAAATCACCCTTCCTCAGCAGCCCCAGGGCCCTTTTCTGAACTTCTTTTACGGAGCTTGTGTTATCTTAGAGTTTCTTCCTTAAGTGTCTGCCTCTCCTGAAAACCTGCGAGCCCCGAAAGCCAAGACCTGCTTCTTTTGTGTTCATCTGGCGCATAGGAGTTAGTCAATAAATGTTTGGTGGTGGATGGATGATGGATGGAGAGATGGATGAAGAGGGGATAAAGTGCTATATCCCAAAGCAGGGAGAGTTTGAGGTGCAAAAAATATAATCTCTCTCTGCCTATGTACGGGGAGAGGGCAGATGGGAACATGACCACAAGCCACAGCTGCCCTTGTGGGTTTCCCATGTCAGATGATGGTGGCGAACAGAGGTCTACATGAATCTTTACCCAGGGAAGCCAACAGCTCATAATTCATCCGCATCACGTCTCTGTACAGCTCCTTCTGCCGCTTGACTAGCATGCCCCACTCCTCCCGGGTGAAATACACCGCCACATCCTCAAACACCACAGGAACCTCCTCAAACAGCCCTTCTTCAGAAGGATCCTGCAACAAAGAGCAGCAGTCACTCAATGCGCCTCTTACGCCAGACACGCAGCGGGATACTTTAAGGGTCCTTCTCAAGACCTATTTCTCTTGGAAGGCTTGCCAGGAGGCCCAGATGTTACTGAGGAATTAATACACCCATCAAAAGTCAAAGAAGAAAATGTGTGAGGCCCAGAATTAGTAGATAAAAAACAAACGAGCCTCAGTCTGATTGTAGGATCTCAGAAGGAATTCTATGCGCTAAAGAACAGGGGTCCTGGCAGAGCCTTAAGACTGCACCATGCCCTAAACAGCCGGAAGGGGGTACTGCTACTCATCCGTGACTACAACGGTGACCATCTGCCTCTGGCACCTGCTAAGACTTCCCACTGGGAGTGGAAGGAAGAAGAAGTGCAGAAGAACGAAAGATGCTTATATTCAGTGGCCCAGCTGTCACATGCCTTATCGCTAAAGGAATTCAAATTATAAACGGTGAGAACTATTTATTAGTTTCTAAGACTAAAAAGTAGAAGGAACATGAACATGAAGAGAAATGAGCTTCATCACTTTTCTAGATTCTGGAAAAATTCAAGCTTACTAACTTTAGCTGGGCCTTTAAGATGTATGAGGTACCGCTGAGCTATTCTCATGGGAACACCGGAGGGGTACTCAAAATGGCTTCTAGTAAAGTCCTGCTTATATGAAACAGTTGAGAAATCGTTACCCAAAATTGCAGTACACGCATGTTCCTTAGAGCCAACTTTGCAAAGAACTAGGAACTTACAAGGTACCCTGGAGGTGAGCGCTAGCAGGGCCGTACGCATGCGCAGGGGGTGCCTCTCTCGTGCGCAGTCCCCCGCCCCCAGCCCTCGGGCTCTGACCACGTTGGTCCCCCTGATGCTCTGTGTCCTCCCAACAGGGCCATTTTAATCGGACTTGCTCCATCAGCCTCAGAGCAGCATCAAAAGCATTACATGAAACAAACTCATGTAAGGAAATCGCGCAATGTTTAACAGTGCTGCATGATTCTGAAGTTAAAGGCGAAAACATTTTAGAAATTACTTAATAGCTCTGTGGTTGTTTTGTGGTCACGTATTATTTATTGAGTTCTGTGACTGTTTTGGATTGTGGATAAAGATTATTGTCCTGAACTTAGAGGTTTCCTCTTTATCAGAAGTTGGAAGGTTCTGTCCCACTAATTATGTTTTGTTGACTGCAAAAGGAGATGAAAATAATAGGGCTGTTGTCTTAAATAAATGAGATAACACGGGGCGCCTGGGTGGCTCAGTTGCTTAAGCACAGACTCTTGGCTTGGGCTCACGTCCTGATCTCAGAGCGGTGAGATCCAGCCCCACATCCAGCTTCAAGCTCAGCGTGCAGCTGGCTTGAGATTCTCTCTCTCCCTCTGCCTCTACTCACCCCCTGCCATGCATACTCTCTTGCTCTCATTTTAAAACAAATAAGAAAGGAAACCTTTAAATAAATCAATAACACTAGTAAAGCATACAAAACAACGCCTAGTGCCCAGTAAGCATGTTAGCGTATGGAGCGTTATAACTCTGGCAGCAGGCATGGCTACTGTAATTGTCCCGGCACCGTCAGGCAACACCTGTTGTGGCTACTACAGAACACTTCCCCTTGGACAGAGCAATCATTACAAACACATTACCTGGCCACAGGGTTCAGCAGCGTCATCATGAAAAATGTTGATCTTTGAGGAGCTGTGGGCAGCATCAGCAACTTCTTTTTGCCTCAACTCAGAAATGCAGTCCAGATACAATGTAGGAATTTCTCCATTCCCCCCGGGGTCCTCCAGTTCAGCTCTTGGGCTGGGCAGGAGCCGGGCCACGTTATCGTAGGCTCCCAGAGGCCCCGGAGGGGATAATATGGGGTAGTCTGCCGTGGAGAGGTGCTCCGAGCTGGCCAGGACATCTCCAGATTCCTCTCGGACGCTCTGGAAACGGGCCGCCCAGATAGGGTCCCGGGCTGCCCAGGTCTTGACGCAGAACAGGTGAGCTTTGCTCTTGGCGTGGTATTTGAGGGTCTCCACCTTGAATGGTCCTGTATAACCTTCTACCAATCTTGACCGTTTGTCCCTAACAGACGGGTATTCTCGGCAAGCAGAGCAAAAGAGAGCCGTCTGCTCCTCATTCATGACCAACCACGGGAACTGCGTAAACCAAGACTTCTGGATAGAGCGGGGTTTCAAGGGTTTTTTGCTTTTTCCTGTACAGTCTACCTCAGTGTTGCCATGCTCTGTGCTGAAGTGGGAAAGACAGGCCTTCTTCCGTGGGGGCAGGTCCCGTCTGGCTTCTCCAGCAGGACCTCGTGAGTCCCTTTGTTCCATGCAGCCCATCTTGTTTTTTCCTTTACAGAAAAGAGACCAATGGAATTTGCTCGGAAATCATACAGTTAGAGCCACTGCACCTCTTGGGCCTCTCGGTATAGGGCATATGAGAGCTGGAAGTCACACGCAAGGGCGGGCCCAGGCTCTACTTGGAATCCTCTTCTTTCAGACCCCCAGCTCCCTGGGCCCACCTCGCCTGACCCAGGAGACAACCAAATGAGCTTTAAGCATCTCCCCCTTTTTGAAGTTTAAAGGGCAGTTAGCCTGGCCAAAAGAGATCCCTGCAGTTTCATCTCTGCCACCTAAGACAGTGGCACCAGGTTCAGGAGTTCCAACTTATTTGTGGATAAGAACACTGAACTTAATAAAATGTCAACTGAAGAAGATAATTAGGGCCAAATCCTGGAACTCCATCCTCAGCAGGAATCCCCTTCTCCAGTGCCCCTGCCGGACAGGTATTTGCATTTTGCTCATCTGTCTTTGGGCGAGGGTATGACCGACCTCCTGGGGAGACAGTTTTCTTCCCAAGAGTTTGCCTTAAGCTGTGATCCACTTTTAAGTACCTTCCACTCAGGGTCACTACGTCAGGCCTCCAGAGAAACACAAGTCTTCTGTCACACCACAGTTCTGCCAAAGAGGCAACAACTCTCAGGAACTCACTAAGATATTTCTTTCTCAGGCCAAGCTAGAAGTTTCTTTATTCACTCCTTAGTTGAAACACAGCATAGGCAGCTTTAAACTCCTCCAGAGCCACTGCTTGTGCATCAACCTAAGTGCAGACGCCCAGTGGCTAAGGACTCAACGGTATTTGCTCCAGGCCAACAGACCAGTCCATACAATTATAGCCAACCCGTGAGCACAAAGTGGCTGATAAGGAGAAACCCAGGTCAAAATTAAGAGTGAAGCATTGGGGGCATCTGGGTGGCTCAGTCAGTTAAGCATCTGCCTTCAGCTCGGGTCATGATCCCAGGATCCTCTGACTGAGCCCCATATAAGGCTCCCTGCTTGGCAGAAAGCCTGCTTCTTCTCCCTCTGCCTGCCATTCCCCCTGCTTGTGCGCTCTCGCTCCCCCTATCAAATAAATAAAATTTATTTTTTATTTTTTTATTTTTTAAAAAGATTTTACTTATTTGACAGAGAGAGAGATTACAAGTAGGCAGAGAGGCAGGCAGAGAGAGCGGAGGAAGCAGGCTCCCTGCTGAGCAGAGAGCATGATACGGGCCTTGATCCCAGGACCCTGAGATCTCGACCTGAACCGAAGGCAGAGGCTTTAACCCACTGAACCACCCAGGCGCCCAATAAATAAAATATTTTTTTAAAAAAGAGCCAAGTTGGGGCGCCTGGGTGGCTCAGTCATTGAGTGTCTATCTTCAGCTTAGGAGTCCCAGGATCAAGCCCCGCATCGGGCTCCCTGCTCAGTGGGAAGCCTGCTTCTCCCTCTTTCACTCCCTCTGCTTGTGTTCCTTTTCTAGCTGTGTTTCTCTCTGTCAAATAAATAAATAAAATCTTTTAAAAAATTGCTTAAAAAAAAAAAGAGCCAAGAATTGGAAAACAAAATAAATTAGTATCTCTGAAGTCTTGGGCTCCCCTGTGGTCCCTCTGAGACAGATCATGGGGGCGAGCAGATGTCTGTGAGCCAGCTCCTGGAAGAGCTCGTTGGCCTCCCTTTTCTCCTCCAGTGGGGGCTGCTTCACTCAACCATCTCATCCAATGTCCAGACGTTATCTGGCCTGGCTCTGGCCAAGCCAGCCCCTCATCAGGACAGGCTTCTCAGAGGAGAAAAGCCAAGGTGAATCCCTAGAACTTAGCGGACATCTGTTCATTCATTCAGTGATTATTTATGGTGTAACTGCTCTGTGCCAGGCATTGGTCTCAGCACTGGGACTACAGGCGACAATATGACAAAGTCATGCCTTCGTGGAACTTAGCATACAGAATTATAAATCAACATATACTCTCAGGAAGGAATAAAATAAAGGGAGATGGAGAATTCGGAGAACTATGTTGGGGGAAGTGTGCATATTTCAGGTAAAGGGGCAGCTGGGGAAGGACAGCACTCATGTGTGAGTTGACAGAGAACAGGGAGAAGCCAAGGATGAGATCGGAGTCCTGGTGCCCATCTTTCTGCTCCCTCTCTCCAGCAAGCAGCCCTCTTCCCGTGAGATCCACACTCACCTGGATGGTGGCTCAGGACACTTCTCTGGCCCTCGCCATTGCCTAGCCATGGCTCTGGTCCTTGCTCAAACTTATAGAACAGCTCTGGGTTGGCAATAGTCGGTCCTGAGTCGGGGACAGAGAGAAGTATTTATGAAGCCTTGGCTACAGGTCACATCACAACACTAAGGAAGGGTCTACCCAGGACATCCTCTCGGCACCGCGAGATAAGTGGTCAAGGACACAGGCGGGAATCCCGATTCTTTAGCACAGTGGTTTGGAAAGTCAGACAGAAACTCAGATATCCATGAGGCCCCTAAAAGAATGGGGGTCTGAGTGAATGTAACGAAGGGCATAAGCAAGGCCTTGTGTCCCTTTTGAGGCTGAAAAGTTATGAAAACTGATTCAGAACAGAGGCTCATAAACCTAAGTGCTGAGAGGGGTCAGACTGATAAAGTAACCGAGGAAACCAGGCCAGATGAGGGTGCTGTGGTGATCTATGTGTGGGGGGCAGCTGCTGCTCCCCCCAGGGGAAGGCCACCATGGGGGCAACACAGGGTCAGCACTGCCAGAGTCTGTCCCACTTTTCAAGAAAAACCAGAAATCTTAATTCCATGTGAAAGCTCCCAGGGGTTAAATATTGACAACTTATTAAATATTGAAAAGAAACCGGGGTGCCTGGCTGGCTCAGTTGCAAGAGCGTGTGGCTTTTGATCTTGCGGTTGTGAGTTTAAGCCCCATGTTAGGTATAGAGATTACTGAAACAGACTTAAAAAAAAATTTTAATATTGCAAAGAAACAGGGGCTCCTGGGTGGCTCAGTTGGTTAAGCGTTTGCCTTCGGCTCAGGTCATGATCCCAGAGTCCCAGGATGGAGCCCTGCATTGGGCTCCCTGCTCGGTGGGAAGCCTGCTTCTCCCTCTCTCACTCCCCCTGCTTGTGTTCCCTCTCTAGCTGTGTTTCTGTCAAATAGATAAATAAAATCTTTTAAAAAAAATATATATATAGTAAAGAAACCACGCAAAGTGATGAAAGCCAAAAAAGGCCCATGAGCTGTTACTCTTGGTTTGAAAGAACTAGAAGTCTTCAAACTGGTTTTGCAGGCAGGGGAGGAGACCCAACCCAGCTGCAATCCCCCACCCACAGACAGCAGAGACTGTGGCTCCCATTTGCCTGGGACAGGCACAGCAGGTGGTCATCAAGGCGAACTGAGGAGACAGTACAGATATTGTACCCGCAGGCTGAACGAAGATCGCCTCTGTCCATGGTACCGAAAGTCCACCCACAAAAGCACAGAAGACATTCAGAAAACAGAAAAGATGAAAAATACCTACATAGGCACCAAGTTTAAAGTTGTTTTTATTTCATTAAGCCTCTATAACAGCACTCTAAAGGAAACCAAGGCTTAAAAAGTAAGAAGGTTTGGGGCACCTGGGTGGCTCTGTTGGTTAAGCATCTGACTCTGTTTCGGCTCAGGTCATGATCTCAGGGTTGTAGGATCAAGACCAGTGTCGAGTTCTGCACTCAGCACGGAGTTGGCTGGAGGTTCTCTCTCTCCATCTCCTTCCACGCATGCTCTCTCTAAATAAATACAATCTTAAACAAAAAAGTTGAAGGCACAGCAGTGTCATGTGGTGGAGGCTGGGACTGAGAGCAGATGCCCACAGATGATGCTCTTTCTACCCCCACTCACTACCTCCAGGGCCCTACGGGCACCTGAAACAAAATCCACCCTGTGGCTCCACAGAACACAGGTGGGCTTCCCTCCTGACACTCTGCGATATGGTGAGGTCCAACCCGGACGTGCCCGACTTGCCCCACTTCTCTTGGCCAACTGAAGCAGAGAAGAGAAAGGGTGGGATGTGAATCCGCATGCAGTTAAGTTACATATGGGACTGAGCAGATGAATAATGTAAACAGGTCTGAAAAAAATGGTAGGAGTCCAGAAAATTCTCAAGTGTGTCATAGTTGCATACAATCTGGAATGCTGATCTAGACCCAGGGGGCGGGGGAGCGAACAGGGGCCCATACCTGGTGGTGCCACCAGCTTGTCGGAACCACAGATATCCTTCTGTTGCTGACTCAGCAGCATCCACTCCTCCTGAAGCAAGTATACGGTGATGTCATCAAACGTCACAGGAGCCTGGAGGGAAAAATGACACCAGCTAAGCATCAACTCCCTCCTTAGATTAGCCTTCCACACCTGAGTTCATGCCCGCCTGAAGGCACCTGTACTCTGGGAACCTATCAGAGTAGGAGAAGGCCACTGTCCATCTCCATGTAAGACCTACCTCTCCACCAACCTCTCTCACCTCCTGGGTCCAAATCACAGTGGGAATGAGACTCGCTTCTAGGAAAGGCCATGCACCTAAACGGGAGTCATCAAGAAAGCTGACTCAGGAATTCCACCATCTTTTCCCTACAGGCTCTTTGCATGCCCTGCACCCAGCACTTCTCAGCCAGGGCCCCAGCAACAACTTATGGCACAGTCTTGTGCAAAATCTTGAACCTGGTAAGGAGGATGTATATGATTCCTAGAAAGAGCTGTAAGTCATTCAGAACTGTGTCCGTCAATGAAACCAGTGATCAAGACAGGTAAAGCATTAGAGTGGAGAACTATATCCCATGGGGCTTGTAAAGTGGCTCTGTTCTGCCAAAAAGGGGCATGGGGCTCAGAAAATATTTGGGGGCATACTGGAGTAAGATGGCAGATTAAACAAGTGCACTGAATTTTACATTCTCCTTGTGAATTTAAAGGACCCTCCCGACCAAAACACTCCAAAACAAAAAAAACCCACTAAGGTGGGAAACAAAACAAGGGGACAGAAGGAATACAATTTTAGAAACTGAAAAAGTAGTAACAGCATATCCAAGAAAATCCTCACCCAGCAGCAAACGAATCGAGAAACCCCACAATTTATACCAGAAAATCCAAAAACGGCTCAAGATCTACAGCGCCGAGAACCTCCAGGTTGGGAGTAAAGGCAATAGGTAAGGCTCAGACTATAAGAAGGGGGTGGGGGGGGACGTTGTTCTCCAAGAAATGCCTGTCCAGATTCCCCTGCATGGCTCTGCACTGACAAGCCCCCCCTTCTATGGACTCAGACCTTCTATCAGAATTTGGGATCCTGACTATTAAGTGTTAGCTAAGAGCTGGACTACCAGACATCCAAGGAGAGGTTCTCAGTGGGCTGAAGAGACCAGAGAAGACAGTTGCAGGGGTGGAAAGCAGGTAGGAACTGAGGTAATGAATGTGAGGCATGGAGAAGAAAACTTTATAAGACTATCATTGTAGCCTCAGAGAGGTAAGCTACTGTGGCCAGGCAACAAACCATTATAAAAGAAATAACCAGAAGGAAACAGTTAGAACACATTACTCTGTTTATTCTTTTAATTTCATATTGCAAACATTTATCCCCTAGTCTACTACATAAAATTATTGACAAAAAATAAATTCCCCACCACCAAAGCAAAACATCTTGGGAAACAGTATCTTGGGGTAAGTAGAAGTCCTTCCAGAGTGACAACTGTGAAAGGGACACATTCATTTCCACCTATTACAAGTTCTAGTATATTTGTCTAAAACTGCCTTGTAACTTTTTGGTCAGATTTCAAGCACATGAAATATCTAGTTTAGCTTCAACAGTAGAAGATCCTTGAGGAAAACAATATGGATAATTCTTACCAGTCACTGTTGAGATGGTCACTGCAGAAGATTTAGACAGTGAACAGAAAAAATGTTTTAAGATCACTCACAATCTCTTTACTAAAAAAAGAATTACTACTATATTTGGTGTGTAACCTTATAGGTCTTTTGTCTATGAAGATGTATGAACCAACAGTTTTTAAAATAAAAGTGGTTTGGAAACACAAGGATCTAAAATCTTTGGGACACAGTAAAAGCAGTCTAAGGGGGAAGTTTATAGTGATATAGGCCCAACTCAAGAAACAAGAAAAATCTCAAAAATCTAACCTTATACCTAAGAAAAAGAACAAACAAAGCTCAAAGAAACAAAATTATTAAGACCAGAATGAAGGGGCGCCTGGGTGGCTCAGTTGGTTAAGCGACTGCCTTCGGCTCAGGTCATGATCCTGGAGTTCTGGGATCGAGCCCCACATTAGGCTCCCTGCTCGGCGGGAAGCCTGCTTCTCCCTCCCTCTCTCATTTCCCCTGCTTGTGCTCCCTCACTAGCTGTGTTTCTCTGTCAAATAAATAAACAAATAAATAAATCTTTAAAAAAAAAACAAACAAAAAAACAGAATGGAAATAAATGAAATAGAGATAAAAAAAATAGGATAGGAAAGATCAATGAAACCAAGAGCTGATTTTTTGAAAAGATAAACAAAACTGACAAACCTTCAGCTAAACTCATCAAGAAAAAGAGAGAACACAAATAAATAAACCAGAAATGAAAGAGAACAATGGATACCAGAGAAATAGAAAGGATTATAAGAGAATATTATGAAAAATTTTATGTCAACAATTGAACAACCTAGAAGAAATAGATAAATTCCTAGAAACATACAATCTTCCAAAACTGAATCAGGAAGAAACAGAAAATCTGAATAGACTGAGTACTAGTAATGAAATTCACTTGGTAATCAAAAAACTCCCAACAAACAAAAGTCCAGGAGCAGAATGGCTTCTCAAGTGAATTCTACCAAACATCTAAAGAAGAGTCAATACCTATTCTTCTCAAAATTAAAAAAAAAAAAAGGGCGCCTGAGTGGCTCAGTCGTTGGGCAACTGCCTTTGGCTCAGGATCCTGGGATAGAGCCCTCATCGGGTTCCCTGTTCGGCGGGAAGCCTGCTTCTCCTTTCCCTCTCCCCCTGCTTGTGTTCCCTCTCTTGCTATGTCTCTATCAAATAAACAAATAAAATCTTTTAAAACATTCTAAAAAAATAGAAAAGGAAGGAAAATCTCTCAATTAATTCTGTGAGACCAGCATTAACCAAAACCAGATACAGACACCACAAAAAAAGAGAACTACAGGCCAATATCCCTGATCGACACAAGCAAAAATCCTCAACAAATATTAGCAAACCAAATTCAACAATACATTAAAAATATCATTCAGCACAATCAAGTAGGATTTATTCCAGAGATACAAGGATGGTTAAATACTCACAAATCAATCAATGTGACACATCACATTAACAAAAGGAAAGATAAGTCATATCATCGGAATAGATGCATAAAAAGCATTTGACAAAATAAACATCCATTCATGATAAAAACTCTTAACAAAGAAGGTTTAGAGGAAACACACCTCAACACAACAAAGGCCATATATGAAAAACCCACAGTTGATATCATACTTAGTGATGAAAAATTGAAAGCTTTTCCTCTAAGATCAGAAACAAGATAAAGATCTCCACATTCATCACTGTTTTTCAACATAGTACTGAAAGTCCTAGCCGTAGCAATCAGACAAGAAAAAGAAATACAAGGCATCCAAATTGGTAAGGAAGAAGTAAAGTTGTCACTATTTGCAGATGACATGATACTACACATAGAACATCCTAAAGATTCCACCAAAAAGCTGTTAGAAAAAATCAATTCTAAGAAGTTGTAAGATACAAAATTAATATACAGAAATCTGTTACATTTCTCTACACTAACAACAAAGTAGCAGAAAGAGAAATTATGAAAACAATTTCATTTACAATCGAACCAAAAAGAATAAAATACCTAGGAATAGAAAACTATACAACGTTGATGAAAGAAATGAAGATAACATACACACACACACACACACACACACACACACACACACACGAAAAGATATACCATACTCATGGATTGAAAGAATATTAAGATGTCCATACTACCCAAAGCAATATTCAGTGGAATATTCAATGGAATCCATAAGAAGAAACCAACAGCACTTTTCACAGAACTAGAACAAATAATGCTAAAATTTGTATAGAACCACAAAAGACCTCAAATAACCAAAGCAATCTTGAGAGAAAAGACTAAAATTGGAAGTAACACAATCCCAGATTTCAAGATATACTACAAAGCTATAGTAATCTAAGCAGTATGGTACTGGCACAAAAACAGATACATAGATCAATAGAACAGGACAGACAGCCCAGAAATAAACCCTCTCATATATGGTCAATGACAAAGGAGGCAAGTATATGCAAGAGGAACAGATCTTTTTTTTTTTTTAAGATTGTATTTATTTATTTGACAGAGCAAGAGAGGGAACACAAGCAGGAGGAGTGGGAGAGGAAGAAGGCTTCCCACTGAGCAGGGAGCCCAATGCGGGGCTCAACTCCAGGACCCCGGGATCATGACCTTAGCCGAAGGCAGCCACTTAACGACTGAGCCACCCAGATGCCCCCAAACTTTTCAATAAACAGTGTTGGGAAAACTGAACAACTACATGCTAAAGAATGAAACTGGACCGCTTTCTTACATCATAACAAAAAAGTTCAAAATGGATGAAAGACCAAATGTGAGAACTAAAATCATATAAAATCCCTAAGACAAAGTATAGACAGTAATCTCTTGAACATCAACCTTAGCAACGTATTACAGTTATCTCCTCAGGTAGGGGAAGTAAAAGCAAAAATGAACTATTAGGGCCATACCAAAATAGAAAGCTTTTGCACAGTGAAGGAAACCATCAACAAACCAAAAAGGCAACCTACGAATGGGAGAAGATATTTGTAAATATACCTCCAATATATAATACATATATAATCAAAAATACCCAAAATACATAAAGAACTTGAACAAGTAAACACCAAAAAAAAAAAAAATTTGATCAAAAAATGCACAGAGGGGGCACCTGGGTGGCTCAGTGGGTTAAGGCCTCTGTTTTCAGCTCAGGTCAGGGTCTCAGGGTCCTGGGATCAAGGCCCACATCATACTCTCTGCTCGGCAGGGAGCCTGCTTCCTCCTCGCTCTCTGCCCGCCTCTCTGCCTACTTGTGGTCTCTCTGTCAAATAAATAAATAAAATCTTTAAAAAACAATGCACAGAGGATTTGGACATTTTTCCAAAGAAGACATCCAGATGGCCAACAGGCACATGAAAACATGTTCAGCGTCACTCATCATCAGGAAAATGCTAATGAAATCACACCAGTCAGAATGGCTCTTATCAAAAAGACAAGAAGCAACAGGGGCACCTGACCGGCTCAGTCAGTAGAGCAGGCGACTCTTGATCTCGAGGTTGTGAGTTCCAGCCTCACACTGGGTGTAGCAATTACTTAAAAATTAAAAAACCTTTCTTAAAAAAGACAAGAAATAACAAGTACTGGTGGAGCTATGGAGAAAAAAGAACACTTATGCACTACTGGTAGGTATGTAAATTAGTGCAGCCACTGTGGAAAACAGTACGGGGTGGGGGTGTGCTGAAAAAATTAAAAATAGAAATACTATATGATCCATAATTCTACCACTGAGAACTAACCCAAGGAAAGCAAAAATGCTAATTCAAAAAGATATATGCACCCCCATGCTTATTAAAACATTATTTACAATAGCCAAGATATGGAAGCAACCCATGCCCATTGGTAGAAGAATGGGTGAAGATGTGAAATACATATTGCTCAGGCATAAAAAAGAATGAGATCTTGCCATTTCTGACAGCATGGATGGAACTAGAGGTTATGCTAAGTGAAATAAGTCAGACAAAAAAGACAAACAGAAGATGACTTAGCTTATATATGGAATCTAAGAAACAAAACAAACTAACAAAAAAAAAACTGAAACAGATTCCTAACTACAGAGAACAAACTGATGGTTGCCAGAGGGATAGAGCGATGGAGGGATGGTGGTGGGAAAAATAAGTGAAAGTGATTAAAAGGTACAAACTTCCAGTAATAAAATAAATAAGATATGGGGATGAACAATACAGAATGGGGAATATAATCAATAATATTTAATGATGTTTGCAGTGGCAGATATGACCTCATTTGCAGTGAGCACTGAGTAATGCATAGAATTTTCCAATCACTATGTTGTACACCTGCAACAAATATAGCATTGTATGGCAACTATATTTCAATAACAAAATAAAAAAAAAAATAGAACTGTCCTCCCAAATGCATATGTCTTAAATAACTGCTCTCAGAGTGTCTTCCATGGCAAAATGTGATTATATTTCCAAAATTCTGCTGGAAGATGGGCTCCACTAAACAAGGCAGTCAGACAGGAAGGGGGAAGACATATGAAATGGGCTCAGGAGACAATGGGAGGTGGGGAGAGAACTTTCGAGATTATGCTGAAGGCAGACCCCTGCTGTACACCAGGACAAGTGAGCAAGCTGTTCCGACTGGGACAGGTTACACTTATGACCAAGGTCAAGCAGGGCTCCCTATTCATGCTCACTCTACCCCCTCTCTTCCTGAGGGAACAGGTGGGCTTATAATGAAAGCCAAGAGACCCATTACTTTATCTTTAACATCCACAAGGAGGAAGAGTATGGCCAGGACTGAATACTTAGATAATAAAGAAGTGTCTTCCCAACAACAGTGACTGCTCTAACTCTCGGATTTCTCTTTTAACCAATTGTGGCAAGAGCCTTCTGATTCCAAGTGACCTCAATGTAAAGAAAACACAAATCTTGAGTAAGAGCAATTTCTTATCTATATATAAAGCAAAGAATATCTTTGATTCTATTTTAGTGGTTCCCACTGTCTACATAGGGCAGAACTCTGACTTCGCCCAGCACCAAGTTCCCTTGATCTGAACCCAACCCAACTTCCTAACTTTAGGTCTATGTGGTGCCCCCAACCCCAGACAAATTAGTGTAATTGTCAACACTTAACATATATTGCACCTTTCCTCCCTCCACACACCCAACCTTTAGATTCCCTGACTGCCAATTTCCTCCTACCCAACTTAGTCTACCCACCCATCAGGTTCCTATTCACATTCATCTCTTTCAGAAGGGATTTCCTCACCACCTGGTCTAAGCATTTCTCCTTCCCCTGAGCAAGGAAGCCTTTGCATCCTTCACGGACCTAAGAAGGTCTCAGGAGATTCTCAGGAAGCCTAAGCTGATTGGCTTTTTAAATAAAATTTCTTCACCATCACCTACCCCTTCCCAACCACATTATGCAGAAAGTTCTTCATAGGCACTTAATTATTTCATTTAGTATACATTTATTGTTTGTTTCTTACATGTTTGGTGCACAGTGATCCTAAGACATGGAAAACAAAATCATTATTGATTTTGGAAATTAAAATCTATCATGAAGATTAAATCTATAAGGAGATTAAAATCTATCAAGGAGATTAAAATCTATCATGAGGTGACAGGCATCAATGATGTAAGTGCAATAACAGAATGGCGTCCACAGAAAAATGAGATCAGAATGACCACTTCCATGGAAAAGACAGAGGGGGCAGGAACCAGAAATGCTGAGGCAGTAAATACATACACAATAAATACTCCCATTTGGCAGCACCAAAAATCAAATGTCTCCCAGAGGGCCCAGGAGGTATCAGACTACGGTGTTCTTCAGAGCATTCTCACCCTGTAGCGGAAGGGCTCCTGGAATGATGCTACTTTATGAGTCATTCATTCCAAAAATACTGAGAACGTGGCTCCACTGTTCTAGCTGGGGGTAGAGCAGACAGTGAAGTGAGCATACATGTGAATGAATAAATGTGAAAATTTTCTGTAGTAATAAGGGCTGGCAAGAAAAAAACCCCAGGATAATGGGATAAAGTAATGGTAGTAAATCTTTGACTTCTATCCATTATTCTGCCAATGGCAGGCAATATACCCCACATCAAGCCCAAGCCCAAGCCAAGACTACTTTTAAGTAATAAATATCAGGAAACAGCACCAAAGAAAGATACTAATAATAGACCAAGCTACGACCTCAAGTGGACCCCCAGTCTCCCAGGCTTGAGCCAAACCTGTACATATTTATATTCACAATGGAACTTCAGAATAGCACTGACATTCTACCCAGTCTAGCTGCTGCCACTCATTTGCAAGATATTTAACACTGCCAGTTTGTTTTGCAATCACTTGATTTCATCTTTGGATACCTTCTAACCTCCCAGGTTAGAAAACCGATGCATTCGGGAAAGGTGAGCATGTTTTTGAGACACCTTGCAATCAAGATTAGAATCAAGAGTGAAAGTTCCAGTCCCCAGGGTTTTCAATTAGCGGACATTAAATCTTTTCTCTACCTTCCAAAATGTTTGCATTTCTCTCTCCTCCCATTAAAAGCCAAGCCTAGGGGTACCTGGGTGGCTCAGTCAGTTAAGTGACCAACTCTTGATTTCAGCTCAGGTCATGATCTCAGCGTCGTGATCTCAGGGTCCTGAGTTGAGCCCTACATCAGGCTCTATGCATAGAGCCTGCTTAAGATTCTCTCTCTCCCTCTGCCTTTGCCCCTCCCTCCTTGATCTCTCTCTCTCAAAAACAAAAAATAAAAAATGTAATCAAAGCTAAGAAAACCTACAACTAAACAGAAATCAAATTACTAATTCCAATTTTCAATGCTAATTGCTTATGAGCCTTCTTCCCCATTATTTTGCTCCCCAAACTAGGGTCAATCAAAACTCATCAGGGGATATGACCTGAGAGTAAGGTCCATTTTCTTTACTTCTTTGATATTCCCTATAGTGCTTAACATGAGGCTGGCACACAGTTCACCTTCAAATCTTTTTTTATTTTCCATTGAGCTTTTTTCGTCTTAGGCTGTTTACTTTGGTTGTTTCAACTGTTAAATGCATCATTGTAGCTTGTGAAAGGGAGGGAGTTTGGAAGAGAGGCTTAAGCAAGGAGTAACTTCTTTTGTTCACTCAGTCCTTCCCAGCCTTTTCAGGAGAAGCTACAGCATGAAAATAACCTCATTATCCTTTCTCTCTTTTGCCCAGGCTTGTCCTAGTTATTTAAGTCATATCTGTGAGAGAACTCCTGGGGAAATGTGGTCACTTCATGCTTATCCTGTATTCCACCATCTCCCTTACAATAAACCACCCATCACGCTTAACTTTTTTTTTAAGGAGAGACTCAAAAGACACTTGAAAATAATGTGGAAGGAATTCCCTTCCTGCCAAAGAAGGAATCCTCAAGAACTGGCAGCAGGCAGCAAAGGACGTCCAGAAAGATGTTAGTCCCAAGAGGCAGCCACTGTCTCTGAGCCCAATGCCTACAACCAATCTGGTCTTTTGACACTGCCTCCCAGCCCTAGCAATCCTGTCAAACCCACTTTATCGTCAAGCACTTTCTCCCACCTTTTCTTCCAACTCCCTGCCTCAAGCCTGAAGGAAGTTTATGGAATATGCTTCCGGGCGATGCTACTACTATACGAAGTAGCCAAGCTAGCAACTTTAAGTGGGCAGGAAATATGCCAGATGCCTTCTTTTTCTTCTCGGCCCTCTCTTGGTTAAGGGGGAGCCCTCACCCTGCCTTTCCGTAATCCCTACCCCTCGCCTCCACTACGGTCTTACCCAGCCTTAAAACACGCTGGGTCTCTTCCAAACTCCCGACCGATGTGTGGGAAAACAGGAAGCACCTTTACAATGAGCGGGTCACCCACCCCAGCATCAACCGAGCGGCCACTGGGCAGAGGACAGGTCTGCCAACGGGAGAGGGAGGGGGGCAAGGAGGCCGCGCGGGGCTCCGTCGCCGGGCGAAGGCCGCCCTAGTGCGGAGGAAGAGGCGGCGGGGGAACCGGCGAGTCCTTCCCTGCAAGGCTGCCTTATCTGCGGGGGCTCCGCCCGTACCGCGCGCCTCGCCGGAGCCCAGGTCAGTGATCTCCCGGAGGGGAGAAGGAGGCCCCAGGGCCCTTCCAGGCCTACCTTCCCCGACTCCCTGGGCTCCATGGCCCCGCTTGCGGTGGCCGGTGCTGACCCCGCCACTGCCTCCAGTCCGCCCCCTCCCCCCGCGGCCTGAGGATGCCGCCGCCGCGACCACCTTGGGGACAGGGGTCCACAGAAGGCAGGGTGCCCGGACAGGGAGGGCGCACGGCCAGGAAACAGCTCTCCCACGTCGGGAGAGCGGTAGCGCTCCCGGTGCCCGGGGAGGCGAGCGGCGGGGACTAGCGCCGGGGACTAGCGGCGAAGCGAGCGAGCCGCTTTACGGCAGCTGCCGGGCCCGAGACGGCGGGGCATCACGGGAAGCGTAGTCCGGCCTAGTTAAGCGGCTCTCAAACCGCTATTGGCTCCCGAAATACGAGGCCCTGATTGGACGCCGAGCCGCTCTCGGCCTGCCCTTTCCACCTAGCTCGGGGGCCGTTCCTAGGTAGCTCCCGCCCCACGCTCTTATTTCACGTAGAAGGGCGATGCTTTTTGCTTTTTTTTTTTTTTTTTTTTTTTTTTTTTTTTTTTTTTTTTTTTTTTTTTTTTTTTTTTTTTTTTAACATTCATTAACAAAGCATCACTGTTTGCTTACCATGTGCCAGGCACTGTGCAAGGTTTGGAAACGCAAAGCTGAATGAAACAAAACTTTGCCTTATAGTTTATAGTCTACTGGGGAAACAGACCAGAAACATAACTATAAACTAAAGACACAAGTTCTGTGGTAGTGGGAGTATACGGGATGGTTAGTAAAGGATTTCCTGAGCAAGCGGCACCTGAACTGAATTAAGGGGTAGACGTTAGCGAGGCGCAATGCCATGGATGGATTTGTGTACCCCCCAAATTTGTATGTAACCTCCTCATGTGAGGGCAGTTAGATGTGGGGCGTTTGGGAGGTAATTAGGTTTAGATGAGATCATGAGGATGGGTCCTTAGGAGAAGAGACAACCAGAGAGCTTGCTGTCTCTCTGCCATAAGAAGAAACAGTGAGAAGACACCAGGAAGAGAGTCCCTCCCAGAACTCAGCCATGCTGGCATCTTGGTCTTGAACTCCCATTCTCCAGAACAGTGAGAAAATAAATGTCTGTTATTTGAGCCACCTGGTCTATGGTATTTTGTTATGGCCGGCGAGCTGAGTAAAACAGCATGGGGAGAAAGGTGTTGCGGAGAGGTCTGTTGGCCATAAGAAAGAGCATAAGCAAAGCCAGACGGCTGAGTCTGTGGTGTGTGCAGGGATGGTGTAAGACAGGAAAGTATGGGAAATGGCATTGGAGAGATACTTGGGGGCTGAATGTGGAAGTCAGTGTATGTTCCCTCAATGTGACATGAGATTTAAGCCAGTAAATGGTGTGGGCATTTTGCACTTTAGTTGGATCCATCGTACTGCAGAGTAGAGGATGAATTTAAGGAGGAAAGAAAGAAGACCAAACTATAAAAATATACTTGCTTTCCTTTTTTCTTTCATCTTCTTTAAAAGACATGGAAGAAGAATTCACCTGCAGCCCTTTGACCTCCGTCTGTACTTTCTGAGTCAGTTCTTTCTAGCTCACGTCTTAACTCAGGCAAAGCATTCTGTGGTGGGAACCACAGTCATCCCCTTGAGCAGTAACGACTCTCCTAAGTCAGCATGACTGACCTCAAGACACCAACTGACTTGACCTTTCTTACCCACCAACTTTTTTTTTAAGATTTTATTTATTTATTTGACAGAGAGAAACACAGCTAGAGAGGGAACACAAGCAGGGGAAGTGAGAGAGGGAGAAGCAGGCTTCCCGCTAAGCAGGGAGCCAGACGCGGGGCTGGATCCCGGGACTCTGGGATCATGACCTGAGCTGAAGGCAGTCGCTTAACCAACTGAGCCACCCAGGCGCCGCGTGCCCACCATCTTTTGTCCCACATTCGCTTTCTATAAACTTAAAAATAATTTCAGCATTTTGGAGACGGTCTTTGAGACAGTAGTCTGCTGTCTTCCCGGTGTTGGCCTCACTGAAATAAATTCTTCTCTTTTCACTGCCGCTCATCTCTGTCTTTGGATTTTGTCTGCAGTGAATGGCTGAACCTGGTCCACTGGGGGCCCCCGGAGCCAGATGCTCTTGCACCCCCGTGCCCTGGCTCCAGACATAAAATTATATGAAGTGACTATAACAATATATTGTTTAATTTGTAATATATATGGGTGTAATATGTATAATAATCATAGTACACATAATAAAGTGCAGAAATCTTAAGTGTATAATTTGATGTGTTTTTACATCTGTAACAGGTAGCCATCACTCAGATCAGATACAGAAAACTTCCTCGTGGCCTTCCCTTTATATACGTAGAGGGAAAATGGCAGAAAGTAAGGAAGTGACTATTATAAAGATGTTGGTTAAATTAACTATAAAAAATGTTTTATGTACTTTCTACATGTGTATTTTTAAGTCACAGTTCAAAGTTTTAAATAAAAAATCAAGCCAATATAGTTTAAATTTTAATTTTTTATTAATACATATTGCCACACTGATTGTTACATATTTGGGTTATCAACCCTGAGCAGGTCCAAGTAACTATTTTCCATCATACCATATGACTCTGCTTTTCTAGCCAGGTTTTAATAGAGCTAAACTCAGGAGTCAATGAGAAGAGCTTTTCTAGAAATGTGAGCTCTCTAGCTCCCAGCTCAGCCATAGCTATCCCTTTCTGTCTGTACCTCAGAGAACTGTATTTCTGCCCATGAGTTATCCCTGCCTCCTTATAACAAATTCTTGTTTTGGGGTTTAAACATTAGAGGGGAGGTGCCTGAGACAGCTTGGGTTGGTAACTGAAAGAGTTTCCCCATGAAAAGGTACAGAAAGATGGGCAGTATCTGGAGGGAAATGTGTGGTCCGGAGAGGAGGTTCAGATGTGAAACATGAGATCGTGTTTCTGTTGTTGATGGGAAGGGAGCCGAGGCCAGATGTCTTTAATGCAAGGACCCAAGACCAAGAGGAGCCAGGACCACAGTACCAAGGGACTTTCCAGGGGGTAAGGATACTTCTAGATGACACCCCGAGGGAAGAAGGAGAAGATGGGTGGATGTTGGTTTGTTTTGTAGATTTGTTATAGATTTTCCCATCTGATGGAAAAATGTGGGACAAGGTCATCTCGTGAAAATGAAGGGGAGAGTGGGAAAGGAAGGCAGGCATAGTCATTTCATAGAACAGGAAATAGAGTTTAGGGGGAAACAGAAGAGGTAGGATGGTCAAGTGGAGTTAAAGGTCCGTTTGAGGTTTACGATCACAAATTTAAGGTAAAAACAGCCTATGTACAAAATTCTGGCTAGAAGCAGAAACTTGGGCAGGTATTTGGGCTGGAATGTTGCCAGGTGGGTATGAATGGGGATAGAAAAATGAGGGATTTAATGGTACTTGCACTGCAGTGATTGATGATAGAAAAGTGGTTCTCAGTTCCAGCGAGGTGCACGTGGAAATACCCCAAGGTTTCCAAAGAATCTGATTTAATGGGTTCAGGATGGGAACTGGGCATTGGTGGGGTTTCAAAAGCAGCTCAGGTGATTCTAATGGGCAATGGGCTCTGAGAATCATCATGCAGACCATGTCTCCTGAGGAGAGACAGGAGGAAGCTAATGAAAAGTGAGAACCTGGTGGGCTCAGTGTATTTGAAATAAATGATAGCAGTGGGGGTACTAGAGCAAGGAAGCTGGAAGGATAGGAAGTCATGATTGGTAAGTAAATATTTGAAAGTGTTGAAAACGGCTGAGTTGTGGAGTGAAGGGAAAGGTACATAAGGGAGTGAGAACTTAATGAATTATCATCGTGGATACTGAGTGTCCACGACGAGGAGTATGGACCCATGAGCTGAACTCTTCTCTGGATGAGCGGGAACGGCAGCTGGAAGTAGGAGTGGGTGGTGCAAACTGGCCAGTAGAAGCCATGCACCTTATGTGCAACTTGCAGATGTGGAAACTGAGGCACACACATGGGAAATGACTCGCCCAAGTTCACCAGCATGGCAGATTAACAGAAGGCTCCTAGAGACACTCCTTGTGTGGGTGGAGGGCAGGGCTCAGACCCACCCTGCCCCCCCTACCCCTTGTACCCGGAGGTAGACTCTGCACACAGGCTTGCTGCCAATGTCACTTTATTTGGGAGATGCTGGTACCGGGGCATGGAGTGGGCAGGTCCGCAGGGGAGGAGGGGGTCAGAGTCTCTGAGCTCCGTGATGGTATGAGGCTTGGAAGCAGCCTCGAAAAGCGGGTCCGTCAGTGCTTTGCGAAATCCCCTCCTGGAGGACAGATGAGGGGGATAGGCACTAGTAAGGAGGCAGTGGTCGCCTCCGGAAGGGATCCGCCTCGAGAGAGGGCAGTGGTGCAAACTGGCAGGAGAGGAAGCCCCGCCAGGAGGGAGGCCAGAGAAAGGCCAGCTCCTGCCCTGAGCTCCACCCAGGTGGCATCAGCGCCCCTGCACCTGCTTCTCTCACCCGCCACAGTGTGGCCTCGGGTACCAGAACAAGGCACCTCTCACACGGGCGCTCTCACCAAGCCCTCCCAGCAAGCCTGTGCACATTGTCAGCCAGGCGATGAGGCTGAGGTCACCGACGCTCAGCAAGGAAGGAAAGAGACGCGCTGCTAAGAGGCAGCAGGACTGACTCCAACCCCCCACGCGTTCGTATGATTGCAGAAGAACCCAACGAGAGAGCCAAGAAGGGGAATGAAGCGGGTCAGAAGGGGCCAAGGAGGAGGAATCCCGCAGGGGCCTTTGAGTTGGGAAACAGGTCGCCTTTTGGAAGGGCCGCCCCGGCCCCGCCCCCTGGAGAGGAAGCCCAGGTCCCCGGTTCCCGAGCCCACCGCCCGCCCCGGGTCCCGGCCCAGACCCACCGAGGCAGGCGCTGCACTGGCAGCTGCGGATGGCGGGCAGCACCACCGGCTCCGCGCGGCCGCCGGGGCAGCGCAGGCTCAGGATCCGCACCGGGCTCTCGGGGTCCAGGCTGTAGCTGCAGCAGCCGCACTGGCTCTGCAGGTACGGCTCCTGCGGGAGGGCGGGACTGAGGCGGGGCGGGGCCAAACGCGTTTGCCCCAAACACCCGCCTTCCCTCTAACCGCCTTTCCGGTCCGGGAGGGGGGGGATGGCAGGGGGAGGCCAGATCCCAACACTCCTCGCCCAGCCTGGCAGCCCAGTCGGGAGGTGCAGGGTTGGGCCTTCTGGGTCCGAGGAGAGCAAGTGCAGGGCAGAGCGCTGGGCCCTGCTCATAAGGCCTCGCCAGGAATCTCTGGGACGGGGCTGTGTGTAACCGGCCCAGCTGGGCTGTGATTTCGGAGCCTAATTTAGCTCCTAATGTGTGCCATTCTTGATCACGTCCTGGTAGGCCCACAGCAGTAGAAGACTCACCTGGCAGGGGTGGAGACCTGCAGTAGGCCCTGGAGCCCAAGCCCCCGGGAGGCGGGGGGTGGGGGGGTAGGGGTGGCTGGAGAGGGTCACAGGACCAAGCAGCAGGTGGAGACCACCACCGTGGTGAAAACTCACCCCTGGCTCTGATCGCATCCCCTTGAGACTGACCGAGTCCCTCCCATCCCGGGCTTTGCCCAGGTCTAGGCTCACAGCAGTAGGCCCTCGGGGCGCACCTCGGGCATGACGTTGGTGCTGGAGGGGCAGTGCCCACTGCAGTAGCTCACTTCTACCTGGTCCAGGTAGCAGGGGCCCTTGGCGAGGTTGCGCAGCTCAGTGAGAAGCCGACAGGAGGCTGATTGCTCCTCTGCAGGGGAAGGGAGTGTGTGCAGGAGGGGGGGCAGGGCACAGAGTGAAGGCCAACATGAAGGGACTCTGTGTGAAGGGGACAGCCGGCCACACGTGGCTCTGAGGGCCACCTGTGGCTGTTGGGGCATGACCAGGCACTAGGAGGCAGCACTGGGGGTCTCGCTCCGCTCATCCCCATGGCAGGCAGCACTGGGGAAGGCAGACCTCCTGGGGTGGGCATGGGGGAAGTTTGCGGGAAGGGCCCAGAGCAGGGGGAACCACGCAGGAAGTACCCCAGGCCCTCCCCCGCCCCCCATACCGAGAGTCTCTTGGCGGCAAATGGGACAGCAGCTTCCTGGTTCCTGCACAGTCACCTCGCCCTGTGGAGGGAGTGGTGCCCAGCCCCCTCAGGAGGATGCCCCAGGGCCCTGGCACTGCCTGCTCAAGGCCCTAAGACCAGATTCTGGGGAGCGACCCAGGAAGGAACCCGGGGAGCCTTCGTGAGAGAGGGCAGCCAGGCTGCGTGGGTACCTGGGCACAGGCGAGGGGGGGGCAGTGCAGGGTGCAGACACTCTTCCCACCGAGGCAGCGGCAGCTCTCACAGGCCTCCTGCCATTCGGATCCCGGCTGGGGAGAGGGGGGGAAATCCTCCTCTCCATCTTCATCTCCATCTATCTGCTGATTAGACTTTTCTACACTACCACCCTCTCCCTGAAGCCCGCAGCCGGACACTGAAGTCAGCAACAGGAGTTTCAGGAGGGAGGTGGGCTGACGGAGCCCAGAGACTGTCCCAGCGGAATGGCTGATGGCCGATGGCCCAGCTGCCCCCTGCTGCAGGCCCTGGTATAGGGGGAGGAGCCCATGGACCCGGGGAGGCCTGTGTTGAGGAGAGCCAGGTGGCAAGGAGGGGTGTGCTGTCTCACCGGGTGGGGATGCCCACGGCGCCAGCACTCGCAGCTGTCTGGGGGCACACAGAGGCCCATGTGGTTACGCAAGTGCCCGTGCCGGCACACACATCCCGGGGCCTGCCCCGCACGGCAGGTGCCCCAAGTCTCCGTGGTGTTGGGCTCCTGGCACGTCCGCTCGCACAGTCCCAGCTCCCCAGGGGGCACCTGCTGCCACATTTCCCCGGAAGGGCACTCTGCCAGAAAGACACCCCACCCCCACCACTCAGATCAGCCCTGGGTCCAGGCTTGATTCCCCCCGTGTCCCACACCAGGCACTCCAGACTCCTTCCCCTAGTGCTGCCCACCCGGCTCCAGAAGCCTCTGTACTTCTAGCCCTCCAAACACAGCCCTCCACTCTTATCAACCTTCTCAAATACTAGCAAGGCCTAACTGGAATCTTGCCTTCTCCAGGAAGCCTCCCCTGATTAGTCCTGTCCACCTTGAGCTCTCCTCCCGTGACACCAAGTTTCTGTTGTGTGGAAGCACCCTTGTCAGTGGGCCAGAAACTGTCTCCTGTCTCTGTTCTGGTGGGTGAGTCTGCCCTCGGCCGCCTGGCCAGGGTGCTCGGGACTCACCATACCTGCGTGTCCCTGAATCCACACAGGGCCCAGTGGGCCAGGGCTGGGCACAGGTGCGCCCTTAGCAAAGGCCTTTTGACTGACCAGATGAGGGCAAAAACAGCACAGGGCAGACACTACCTGGCTGGCGATTGCCAGACAAGGGTCTTGCTTTAGGTCACCCTCTCAACCTCTGCTTCTTCCTCTGCAGGGAAAGAACCCTCCGCTTCCTGCAGGGCTCATAGCCCTGCCCTGTGCACACGCGGGAATGCCGCCCGCACCGGTGTGGACAGAGCAGGGAAGGGGCTTCTTTTTTTTTTTTTTTTTTCCGTAAAGATCTTATTTATTTATTTGACAGAGAGAGAGATCACAAGTGAGCAGAGAGGCAGGCAGAGAGAGAGAGGGAAGCAGGCTCCCTCGATCCCAGGACCCTGAGAACATGACCTGAGCCGAAGGCAGAGGCTTTAACCCACTGAGCCACCCAGGCACCCAGGGAAGGGGCTTCTTGAAAGAGACAGCGTTGCCTCTGCCCTCAGCAGGGCCAACCACCTGCCCCTGGCTTTAGAAGGACCCGCAGGGGTGTGGACAGCCACATCTCACCATGACAGCCAGCTAGGGAGCAGTTGAAGACTCCGTCTTGGCAGATACTGGGAAGACAGAAGCTTGGGTTCAGATGCCTCCCAGGCCCTGCTCCCCACCCCTATTCTCAGCAGCCCTGCCCTTCACCCCCTCTCCACCCCAGCCCCACCCCCCACAGCCCTTACCAGTGGGTACAGTTCCAGGCGAGCACAGTCCCTGAGGACAGCTCCCGGGCCTGCTCTTCAAGGGATAAGGTCAGGCCCCAGGGCAGAGAGATCTGGGTGCAGGGGCATGCAGCAGGGGGCACACACGTGCCATTGTGTAACAGCTGTGGCAGTGCGGGCTTCAGTTAGACCCAGACACAATTCTCTCCCTACCCCCACCTGCCGGCTCCCTGTGACGGGACTCGGGGCAGGGCACTCAGACTTACCTGCTCTCCAGGGCAGCCGCAGCCCAGCCGGCAGGGTTCCTGCGCACACGGGGCACCAGGCTGCAGGTGCGAGCAGAGGCGTGGGCACGCGGTGGCACAGGCTCTGAGCACCTGGCCAGGTGGGCAGTCTGGGGGGGGGGAACGAAGGACAGTGAGACGTACCACTGGCCCTCTGCCCTGGTAAGTGCCAGCTGGGATGGGGGTGAGAGGTGGGGGGAGTAGGGGTGCCCCTAGGTCAGCTGCACCAGAGGGAAGGACAGAGCCACCCACCACCCCCGGCGCTCACCAGGGCAGGGCTGCAGGTTACATTCCTGCCATTGCTCTCTGTCTCGGGCCTGGCACAGTCCCCCTGCTGGACCCTCCTTGCAGCTCCGATGCCGCTCCCTAGTGCCCCCACCACAGGGAGCAGAGCAGCTGCTCCAGGCTGACCAAGGCCCAAGGACCGGGCACTCATGGTGTGGGCACATCAGGGACCCATTGGTACAAGTGCTGTGGACAAGGGTCAAGGGCACCAGTCAAGGAGAACAGAGCCTTTGTTTCCCTGTAATGCCCATAGCCCTGACCTGCCCCAAGCCTCCTGCCCACAGCTCCCCAGCGCCACCCACCTGGGCCCCCAGTGGGCAACCATACCAGTTTCTGCAGTCCAGCTGTGCCACCTCGGCTGGGGCCACCACCCATGAGGCATTGGGGCTGGGAAGGCCACAGCGGCAGGAGGAGATGGGCACACAGAGCCCATCCTGGATCAGCTGGCCAGGGGGGCAGCGGCAGCCTGGGGGCAGGGGTGGGAGGACAGGCAGGATTCCGGGCTCCAGGCACACACAAAGGGTCCCTCGGGCAGCCAGTCCAGAGTGCAAAGCCTCAGGCTGATGCTGGGGTCCCCTCCCCCACCCCTACCCCGCAGTCCTGCAGTCCCCACTTGACCAGGTCTCCACATGGTTTCTCCCGCTGGAGCATCGGAAGGGGGAGCTCCAGCCCACCCTGTGTGAGCACCACCCCAGGAACCCCTGAGGCTTCCTGAGAGTGTCTTGCTAAGGTTCACTCTATCCAGGAGCCCAACCCGGGATTCACATTTCTGCCCTATAACCCATGATCTAGTACGAGCACGCCCCTGCCTGCAGGTCTCATGCTCTCCGGCAACAGGAGGCAGCGAAGTGGGCTACCCTGGTCAGAGGCCCTAGGAGTCCTAGGTTGGGCTGCGGGCACAGCCTGGTCACCTGGGCGGCACGGTCCCTGCAGGCACTGCACGCGGTCCCAGAGATCAGCACAACTTCTGGGGCAGCGGTTGGCACAGTCAAGGGTGGGCACGGTGTCCCGAGCTTCGCAGTTCTGCCCTGAGGACCAGAAGATAGGAGTCTGTGTTGGGGGCCTAGGCTTGGGCCCCCTCCTCGGGGCAGCATCCTGCCCTCCCCCACATGCCTCCAGGAGTGGAGGCAGCACCCCACCCCATCACCGCAGGTGTTATCTTGTAGGTTTCAGTCCCTGACCCCTCCCCCAGATGCCACCTGGGGGTTACCTGGGCAGGGCTCTACATTGCAGCTCTTGGTCTGAGCCCAAGGCCCCCTGCAGCCCCCTCCAGGAGGGCCCCCTGCCTCTCTCCAGCGGAGCTGGAACCCCCCACTGCAGGGCACCTGGCAGGGGCTCCAGGGCCCCCAGGGACTCCACTGGCATAAGTCTGGGAAGATAAAATGGAAGTCAGTACTCAGGGCCCACCTCCCCTCTGCCTCTTGCTTCCACCCCAATAAACAGCGTGGCCCAGCCCTACCTGGCCAGGTCCCCCACCACTCTCATCCAGGCTCCCTCCTGCCCTGTTGGTCTCTATCCCTCCTTGTTACCGTGGCAGGCCCTCAGGTCCGGGCAGAGGCGTTGCTGGCTGAGTGGTACAGTGCAGAGGTCTGGGTCCCCACCCCATGGCCTCCCCGTCTCAGGGTCCAGACAGAGGCGATGGCGGTGCTGCTCTGAAGCCAGCCAAGGGGCCGAGGTCGGGGAGGGGCCGGCTGGGTGCTGAGACCAGTGCTCCTCTAGGGCAGTCCTGGAGGCAGGGGCCAGCACGCCAGGGGGCAGGCAGGGCCCACAGGGTGACCACTCGGACCACTCACTCAGAGGCAGAAGACCTAGGAAGGGCAGTGAATGGGCACCATTCCCAGGGACCCTCCCCCAGACCACAGACCCCAGTGGATGGGGAGGGGGAGCCCCAGTTATGACCAGGAAGGGCTGCAGACCCGGCTGCAGACGGGAAAGGCTGTAGGAGGAATTGGAGCCAGGGTGGGGTGGCTGTCCGGGTCCTAGCACGTAGAGATCCAGGCCCGGGCCAGTGGGGACAGCTGTGTCCCAAGTGCAGAGTTACCTTGACAGCTGTGGCTGGTGCACTGCAGCTCCCCGCGCTGGCATTCACTGCGGGAGGGGGTGGTCGGGGTAGGATTGGCCACGGCCCAGAGCGGGGGCTGATGTAGGGGTGACCCAAGCCAGATGAGGTTGGGGTGGGGCCTGGGCCTGGGGGATTCCCTGTGGGGCCTCCGCCCCATCCCCATTCCCTGACCCCAGCCCTCTGATGCTGCCTCCCCACCCCCAGCACTCACCACTCTTTGCAGCCCAGGCGCAGGCGGTCCCCGGGGGCCAGGGTCACCCTGGTCCCCGCTCCTGTGAGGTGCAGGCAGCTACACCGCTCTGGGGGAATGCAGCCCCCGGCCTGCTCCAGCAGCCCCTGACAGCAGAAGGGACCACAGGGACAGGGCTGGGTGGCAGCCATCTCCTACGTCCCCCAGTACCATATTATGTCTGCAGAGGCGAATGAGTGCGACAGAGCCCCCCTCTCCAGCTCTACCCCTCACCTCCGGGCAGTAGCAGCCCGGCTGGCAGGGTGGCAGGTCCTGGCAGAGCCGAGGGCTCAGGTGTGTGGTGCAGAGCCCGGCGCAGGGGGAGCCACAAGCCTGGAACTCAAAGGGAGGAGTGCAGCTGTCCTCTGCGGGGGAACAGAGCTGGTGAGGGGCCGCCCAGAGACACCTTCCACCCCTCAAGCTCAGAGCACACAGTACACGATTCCTCTGGGCCCCTGGGGATGTCCCTATAGGAAGGCAGGCCTGTCCCCCGTGCTGCCCTAAGGACTGGCTAGTGTCGCCCCATCGAGTGTCCACTCGGCCCCTGAGGGCCCCTAGGGAGGGTCATGATGGTTGGGCCAGGTAGAGCCCGGTAGCTGTGTGGAGCACGGGACCATTGGGGAGCCACGGGCCTGGCAGGTGCCCCCGGGATTGGCGGGTGGGAGATAAGAGGGTGGCTATTAGGGAGGTAGGCAAGACCTTCTGTGCCCCGGGTGCAGCTCCAAGCAGGCAAAGCCTGCAGCTCCCCAGCGGGGGAAATCACAGCGGAGCCAGGAGGGGAGAGGAGCTGAGGGGGAGGCGGGGGAGTAACTGGGCAGATGAGGGCAGGGGCCGTGCAGGCAAGGGCACCTGCTCTGAGGGTCTGGGGGCATGGAGGGGAGCTGGGAGGCCCTGCCAGGGCTCAGCTGTCTGGCTCCTCGATCCTGGGGGGGCCCACCTGAGCAGTTGCCGATGGGGCAGGGCCTAAAGTGGCCATCCAGGCGCGTGCAGGCAGAGCCCTCTCCGGCCCCTCCCGCTCCAGGCGCCGGGCCCTGGTGCCGGTACCGCTGCTGGACGAGCACCTGGCATGAGCATGGCGTCCAGCTGCTCCAGCTGCTCCACACACACTCTTCTAGGGACCAAGGTGGGGGATGTCGGCCAGGCTCCTCCAGCCTCTCCCCTCCCTCCCCTTCCCTCCCCTCCACTCTTACCCCAGCCCCAGCCTACACCCTGTGCAGGAAAAGGGCAAAAGGGAGCCAGGAATTTAGACAAGTCCTAATTCGCCGTGTTCCCTGTCACCCGGGGTGAGGGGCATGTCCCAACAAGCTCAAAGGAAGAGATGGTGAGAAGAGGAAAGAGACTAGACAAGATGTCAGGAAGATAGCGACATATTTAAATGTGAGGTTTGGGAAGCCACATTACACCCCGAACTTTCCCGAGGCAGGAAATCAGGAGGGGGGCTTTCACGGCCCTGTGCACACTCACCCAGGCAGGGCCCTGGGTAGCAGGCCTGGGTGTCCAGGTGGAGGAAGGTGCCATTGCAGGTGGGGTCAGCTTCGGCCGGTGGGCAGGGGCAGGACCCAGAGCGGGAGGCCAGGCCTGGGCCGCAGCTGCGGGAACAGGGCCCCCACGGGCCCCAGGAGCAGGCCTCTAGCAGCCCCAGGCAAGGCTGCCGTCCACAGCGCTGGGTCTGGGTGCCAGGGCCCAGGCAGGGGCCCCCGCTGCGGTCAGGGGCTGAGGCCATGCAGAGCCGGGTACGAACCTGGCTTCCATCGCCACAGGAGACAGGGCATTCAGACCAGGGGGACCAGAGCGACCAGGCTCCAGATACTGTGGGAGGGCACAGGTGAGGTTAGAGAAGTCAAAGGGAGAGAAGACCCTGGGGGCTGGTCGGGCCCTTCTTGGCACACGGAGTGGCAGAGGTAAATAGGGCTGGGAGGGAAATGCGAGACACAGAGCAAGCAAATGGCCAGCCTGAAGCTAGAAGGGAGGGGGGAGGTGGGATTGGGATTGGGATGAAACCCCAAACCTGCACACTCAATGTCTTCACATATGATGCCCTCCGGGGTGCAGGAGCTGAGGGGAGGAGCCTGGATTCAGGGTGCTGCCCGCTGGCAAGACTACCCAGACCACTCCGTCCCTGTCCCTGCCCCGGGCTTACCACTGCTGGCACTCGCCCTGCAGCCAGCTGTCCCCCAGGGTGTGGAGGCGGGCACCATGCAGGCACAGGGGTGGGCATGGGGCCTGAGGGCAGGGCTGGCTCTGGGACTGTTCCTCCCGACACTCTGGGGCCCATGAGCCCGATGTGGAGGACCTGAGTGGGGCCCAAGGCAGAGAAGGTGAGAGATGGCCCAGGGCCCTACATCACAGGTGTCTCGTCTCCCAGTGGGACACCTGAGGGGCAAACCTGGGGCAGCTAAAGAAAGCAAGGAAGACCAGGGACAAAAGCTGGGGCCAAGGCACAGAGGCTGTGCCACTGGGTGGCAGGATCCAGGAGCCCTGTTATCAGAGAGGGAGACTGAGTCCAGGCCGTGGGAGACTGGGTTGGGGGAGGTGACGCTGGCCTAATCCAGACCCATACCGGAAGCGGCTCTGCTGCCCCTCGGGCCCACAGGAGCGGCTGCAGGGACTCCAGGCTGACCAGCGGCTCCAGGCGCAGTGGGCAGGGGGTGGGCAGGGCTGAGCCGTGCAAGAGAGTCGCCCGACGTGGCAGGTGCAGGTGCTGCAGGCCTCCTGGTGCTGGCTGCCTGGGGCCCAGCTCTGGCCCTGGGCATCTGTACACTCACAGTGCCCAATCGGCACGCAGCCACCGTCCTGCTCCAGGAAGCCTGTGGGGGAGGCAGCCCTCCAGAGCTGGGCCTGCACCGGGTCCCACCAGCCTTCCCACTGAGCCACTCTGACACGCCACGGGGCTGGGGCTTGCCCCTACCCTCAGAGCAGCGGCAGCCCGGCTGGCAGGCCTGGCCATCCTGACACGCCATCCCCTCCTGGAGGTCTGAGCAGCGGCGGGGGCAGCGGTTGGCACAGCTGACCATCTTCATGCCTGCTGGGCAGCCCTCCTCTGCACAGACGGGGAAGACCAGAGTCGAGAGGACCCTGAGCACCAGGGCTCAGGACCCTTCCACCTGCCTACCCGGAGACCACTCTTAACCTCCATGAAGCTATACTTCCTCCCATCCTTCTCCTCGTCGGTACGTTGTTGCCCGTGGAAACACGGGGCCTTGGGGAGACCTCTGGGAATGGGACATTCTACATGACAGGGAGTCCCTCTTACCTACCTGAGGGTTCCCAGCACCTAGCCTAGCACCCAGTAAGTGTCGCTGAGCTGGACTGAATTTGCTAAGAAAATGCTCCCCTATGGCTCCTTTGTGTTCATCTGGAGGGGACAGGAGGGTGGAAGGCCCTAGAGGAACCAAGTTCCTTGGGGTCAGGGAGCTCAGAAAGACCAATAAGAACCAATAAGGAGCGGAAGCTGGGAGGGGCGTGGCTGGCTCTGCCCACACCCCAGGTGCAGGCGGACTCCCGACTGGAACCCAATCCTCCGGGAAGCTTGACCAGGCCGGTGGTCCTTCAGGAGCTGGAGGCTGGGCAAACCCGCGAGAATGAGTTCTAGTGCAGGCTGGGGGCAAGCAGGGGCCTGGGTCCTGGCAGCTCAAGCTCGGCCACAGCGAGGCTCCATGCAGTGCCCAGATCCTGCCATCTACCCCTGCGGGCCTCAGTTTTCCCAGCTGGTCCCTGAGTGTCTGGTCACAAGGTGTGGTGGGAGTTAAATCAGGGCTGGGGTGGGAAGAGCTGGGCAGAGTGCAGAGGCCACCAGGGATGCCATGTCCCTACCACCATACCACAGGGCAAGGGATTGCAGAGCCGAGCGTGGTGCCTCTCCCCAACACAGGGGGCGCCCCCGTTCTTGGGTGGGGGGCTTGAGCAGGTGCGGCTCCTCAGGGACCGGCCCCCCCCACAGCTCCGGTCACACCAGGACCAGGGACTCCAACGTGACCAGCCTCCAGGCACTGCATGGCAAAGAGAAGGGCCATGTGAGGGATCTGGCTCCGGCACACCTCCTGCCCTCCACGTACCAGGAGTCTGGGGCAGGGTCCCGTGTGAAGATGGAAGCGCCACCGGGGTATGTGGGGCCAGGGAAGGGCGTGCACTGGTTCTCAGCAGCCCTCCTCACCTGGGCAAGCCCGCAGGTTGCAGAAGCGGCGCTCCTGGTAAGCGGTAAGGATGTCGGGGCACCAGTGCCCGCCAGGCCCCGGGGGACGGTAGGCCCGCAGGCGGCGCTGCTGGCCCACCCCGCAGCTTCGGGAGCAAGGTTCCCATGGGGCCCAAGCGGTCCAGGAGCAGTTGCCCGCCGCACAGCCAGGGCTGGGGCACAGGAGCAGCTCTGTGGGCCCAGACAGGACGAATGGAGTAAGCTGCAGCCAGTCCTGACTCCCCCGCCTCAGCCCAAGGGCAGACCTCCACATCTGCTGGGCTGGCCGGGCCCTCCTCCGGACCTCTGGGGTCCTCTTTCAGATCTAATACCGGCTGTTGTGGGGCTTTGGCAACTAGGTCTCAGGGGGCCTCAGGGGGCCCAGACTCACCGGGATGCTGAGAGATTTGAATGGGAATTTGGGTGAGGATTGGCCAGTGTGGGCAGGGCTCCCCAACAGGTGCCCAGGCTGGCTCAGAGCACCCTGGGTCCAGGGTCACACATGGATTCATGATTCGATATCATGCTGAGAACTTGGTATTTGCTTCAAGGGTATTAGATGTTGGGGTTGGGAGGTTGGACATGGGTTGGGGGTCAGAATGAGCTGTGGGAGAGAGGACGTTGGGCTTAGAGGGGATGGCCAGGGTTCAAACACGGGTCAAGGTCAGAGGTCGAGCCTGGAAGGTGCACCTGTGCAGGAGGGCAGGTTGCAAGGGCGCTCCTGTGAAGGGTCCCCCCCGGTGCAGTTTGCCAGGCAGAGGCGAGTGCGGCTGCGCCAAGCCGGGTGGGTGGGGTCTGTGCAGGTGTGTGAGCAGGGGGACCACAGGGACCAGGGGCCCCAGCCGCCTGCGCCTGTAGGGAGAGCAAGGGGAGGCATCTCTTGGTGAGTCATCCTGGGCTCCTGGCCAGGGAGGGAGGAGGCCCTGGGCTTGTTTCCCCAAAGGGAGGTCATGTGCAAGGGGTACAGGCAGTGTGGGGCCGGGACCCACAGAGTCTGGGCTACCTGGAAGGCTTGTCGCTGGCTCCACTGGGGATCCTCCAGCCCCTGTGACAAAGAAAAGCCCTTCAGCACTATCTGATTCAGCCTGGGTTGGGCACAGCCGACTCGCCCTTCCCGCTTCCCTCACCTGCGCAGTCTGGGCTGGGGCAGTACTTGAGGTCCTGGCGCGGCCCTCTGCAGCCCGGGATGCCCAGAGTCGGGGAGGGCCGCACACACTGGCGGCTGCGGGTTTGGGTGCCCAACCCACCACAAGAGCGGGAGCACGGGCCCCACGGCCCCCAGGCACTGAAGCCATCGGTGGCCTCGGAGCAGTCCCCCCTTGAGCAAGACAGCTGCCCGTGCGCACAGGAGCTGGGGAAAAGCATGGGGGTGAGGCACCGGGCAGGACAGACCCTGAGAGAAAGAGGGGTGGGCCAGGGTCTCCACCGCGAAGAGTAAAGAGACAGAGCCAAGGTTAGCCAGGCCGGGCAGGGACAGGGCAGCCAGTGTCTCCCCCTCCCTGGGCTCCAGATCTCCCCCACTCTACCATCCCCTCACCAGTTCCTGCAGCCCATACGAAGGCTCTGGCCTGAGCCCAACTCATCCCCGGGCCCAAGGAGCTGACCGCTCTCTCCCAGAATGGGGGGGCGAGCCGCAGGGTCAGCGCCGGTCGCTCCCAGCTCCCCAAGCAGTGAGGCGGTGAGCATGCAGGGGCACTCCTGGCGGGGCGGGAGCAGAGGGGAAGGTGCCATCGCACAGGCCCAGAGTGGCTCTCTCACCTGGCACTGCCGCCAAGGGGGAGGAGGGGGCTGGACGAGGGGCATGTGAGGCTGTGGGGTCCCCAGCAGAGCATTCCCTGGAGCAAGTGGGCCTGTTTCTCTGAGTCGGGGGTGTGAACGTGAGAGACTAATGGCCTGTGAGCTTGGTCCAAGAAGCCAGTGGCTTTCCCACATACAGCACGTAGCTAGGACCCAGGCCCAGTGAGCAGAGGCCCTTACGGGGCAGGACTTGGAGGGAACGGGGAGGCGGGAAGAGCCTCAGCCAGGAATCAGACACCTGGTTCCTAGCTTTACCGGTAACTGTCTGTGTGACCCGGTGTGTCCCTTCCCTGCGGCTCATGCCACCTCATCAGCTCTCCGTCAAGCACATGGCTGCTCAGGCCCTTCTGGGCGTGGCATTCTGGAACTCTGGCTGGGGGCAGCCCCTGGACTCTGGCTTCAAGATTAGGATTAAATCCCAGGAACAAAATCCCCATGCCCCTGGAGAACTCAGCAGAGCCCTGGACCACATGGCGGGAGACCAGGAGTGTGGTGCCAGGCAGAGCCAAGGTGAGGGTAAGCTTCCCCAGTGGGGTGTGGCAGGGGCAGGGGTCAGTGAGAACCCACGATTCCTGGCCATGGCCTGAATGGCCTGGGGATCACGGGGCCTGCCAGGAAACTGCCCTGGGGGTGGGGGGGGGACCTGGTCACTTGCCAATCATGGGCGGCTCCACATCGGGGCTCCACACGGGAGCTGGGCACCGGGGAGAGCCGCTGCTGAAAAGCAGGAGCCCAGGCAAGGCCCCCATTCCAGGGAGCACCGTCTGAGGCAGCATCACCCCAGCTGTGTGCTCGGGGAGCTCGACCTCTGCCTGACTGACTCGGACAGCTAAGGTGTCAGTCACGTGAGCGGTCACATGAGGAAGCGGGGCGCTGTCCCGAGGGCAGGGCCTGCAGGGGTGAGCGGCTGCAGGGGAGAGGGAGGGGGGTGAGCATGGGCTCCTGGCGGAGAGGGTTCTGACCTGCACGCAGGACAGGCGGTGCTGGAAGGTGCCCGCGGGGCAATGGCAGCCCTCCTCACAGCCAGCAGAGAAGCAGCCCACCTGCCGAGTGACGTGGGCGCAGGAGAAGGGGCAGCCCTCGCCGGGCAGGCACTCTCGGTACAGACGTCCGGCCGGGCAGCCTGCCTCTGGGGCAACACTTGATTCAGGGCTCGGCTCTGGCCCGTGCTGCCTGCAGGGGTTACTTCTGCGCCCACCCGCTGACCTGCTTCCTCAGCCCAGCGCTCACCCTCCCACGGCTCCCCAGTTGGGCTGACGATATCCTCCCTGGGGTGTGCCCCTCGGGACCAGTGTTGCACCCTCCTACAGGCTTCCCTTCCTGAATATGGTTACTTCCTACTGCACTTGCCCACCACAGGCCCCAGGAAGAGGGCAGCCCACGGGGATGGGACAGAAGAGGTCAAGGGCACCTATGAGTCTGTGTCAAAGACCAACATGGGAGTCCAAGCTAAGTTAGAGCCTCTAGGGCAGAACGCGGGTTGGGGCTCACCTCTGCAGACCTGGGTGTGGCAGGTGCGGCTCTGGCGGGCAGGCCCCGGGCAGGGGGGCCGGGGACATCTGCGGGAGCGGAGTTGCTCCCCTCCTCCACATGAGACACTGCAGTCTTCCCAGGGACCCCAGGAACCCCACACCCCAGGGCCGGGGCAGCCAGGCACCTCCCAGCACTGCAGGATACCCTCCGTACAGGTGCTGGGGACAGGGAGGGTGGCTTCAGAAGACGGGACCCCGGCCACCTGCCCCAAGGGCCCTACTGCCCGGCTCTAGAGCCTACTACCCGCCACTTCCCTGGGCTCACCAGTTGTCACAGGGCCCAGTCACCACCTCTCCGGGTTCCAGCCTTTCCCAGGAGCTGAGCCCAGGCCCTGCTGACCGGCTCTGGTTCTCCGGAATCCCTGGAGGCATGAGTGGGGGTGGGACTCCAGATGGCTCAGCGTGAAGCCCTCCTCCTACCCCACCCTGAAGCCCTCCTCCTACCCCACCGCCTTCTAGCTCCATCCCTACCAGCCTTCAGCCCATGGTGCCCCAGACCTTGGGCCTGGGAGGGGGAAGCCCTAACCCAGGACAGGCCTAGGATGCCATGGGATGCCCAGGGGACGAATGCCTGGAACACTGGGGCAGACGGGTTGCGCGTTCCCATTCTGCCGCTCTAGGCTGGGCCCCGTGGGCATGTGGGCAGAGACCAAGTGGGCAGGCACTGCAGTGGGAGAGGGCAAAGGGAGGCACTGACCCATGGCTCCAGGCTGGTAGTGGCAGCGGCAGTGGGCGGGAGGCACACAAAGGCCGTCCTGGGACAGCTGGCCTGGGGGGCACCCACAGCCGGGCTGGCAGCCTGTCGGGCCTGGCTGGCACGTGCTCCCAGGAGACAGGTCCTGGCAGGAGCGGGGACACGGCCACCCGCAGGGGAGAAGACTCTGGCCACCCCCACAGCCTGTGGCAGGAGGGAAGCAGAGCAGGTGAATGCTGAACAGAGGCCCAGCCTGAAGGCACCCCGGGCAGGCAAGTGACCAGCCCTCCTGCCACAATCCCCCACCTACTTTGGCCTTACACCTTGCCCCAGGATTACAGGGTGAGTGATCTAAGGGCTGCCCCAAGAAGGAAGTGATGTGCATGTGTATACTGGGGTCAAAGGTCAGAGGCAGTGCCCCTCGCCCCTCAGCCTTCTAAGGGGCCCTCCCAGACCTCTGCAGAGGCCCTCACCTGTACATTGCGTGGAATTGTCCTGGCAGGGGCGACTCTGCCTATACCCTCCAGGGCAGGGCCTGCCTCCCTCGGGAGTGGGGGGCCAGACACACTCCCGGCTCCGATGGGACTGCCCCAGGCATGGGTCACAGGGAGACCACAGTCCCCACGGGCTCCAGGCTCCATCCACTGTGCCAGGAAGAATCACCCGTGCTAGGAGGCCTACGAGGTGCCTCGCTTATTGAGATTTGGGCCAACTAGGGAGGGGTCATCTCACCTGGGCAGTCAGGGGGGCTGGGGCAGGCCTCCTTCTGATGCTGGGCCCCTGTCTTCCCTGCTTCACCGGGGCACGGGGTCCCCCCGTGCTGAGGAGCGGGGCAGGTGCACGCCCTTGAGCGGGTCCTCGTCTGACCCCTGCAGGGCTGGGAGCATGCTGTCCACTCCGACCACGGACACCAGCCACCCGGCACTGCAGGGGATGATGGAAGGGCACTGGGGCGCAGGCATCCCTTCCCCAGTTCCAGCCCTCTCGGTCACCCTGGCCACTTTTCCTCACCTCCCTCTAAGCTGGGACATACGTACCTGGGCAAGGCAGGTCTGTGCAGTTCAGCCTCCCCTCTGAGCAGGTGCTGGGCAGGGCAAGACGGCACAGGAAGGAGAGCGGCAGCTCAGCCCTGCCCCTGCCCTCCATGCGCACCCCTCCTAAACTGCCTCTTCCCTTCCCCTTGCCACCATGCTCCTCTTTCCCTTCAGGGTCTCAGATTCCCCTGGCCTTTCTCCAGAGCATCAAGACCCTGCTCTCTGTCCTATTCAGGGACCTCTCGGGTGTCCTGTGAGCTCCCTGCTGGTCGCTGGCCGGTGTGTCCACTTAGGGAATGACCAGAGGTAGTCTGCTGCTGACCGGGGACAGACAGTGAGGAGGAACACCATGCTTGTCACCCCTCCTTCCCCTCTGAGCACACACCCAGCCTACCATGTCTCCCAGAGGGCAGACACAGCGAGCTGGCTGCCTCAGTTTCCCTACTACCTATCAGACAGGGGTGAGCATGCCTGCCCACATCTCCTCAGGAATCGTGGGACTCTAACCTGCACAGCAGACAGCTCAGGTGCAGCCCATCCTCACCCAGGCCCCTGCTGCCGCCCGCACGCCCGCCTCACCAGTAGTTGCAGCCATCAGGCCTGGGCAGCCGAGCCCCCGGCCGGTGCCTCTCCCCACTCAGAAGGTCTAGGCAGCCGCAGTGGCCGGGCGGCACGCAGAAGGCCCCGTCGGCACTCAGCACCTGGCCTGGAGGGCAGTAGCAGCCCGGCTGGCAGCGCCACTCGCAGTGCTGGGGGGCCACAAGGGAGGGCACAGGTCAGCAGCAGATGGGACCAAAGAGGCAGGGAGGGGTGCTCTGGGGAGTTGGCCAGAGCTACAGGGGAAAGATGAAGTGAACGAGGAGGCGGAGGGGTGCAGAGGTGGGAGGTGACGAGCTCTGGTTCATAGTCATTATGTTCAGTTTCTCTCTTCTCTCCTCCCCACAGCAGGAGTGGTGGGGGGGGGCGACAAGAGACTGAGAAGGGCTGACCGGGGGTGGGGGGGTGCCCTCCAAATGCAAACTCTGTAGAGGGTTCCATGGGGGACCTGGTCAGTGCCTGGGAACCAAGGCATCTCCTAGACCTCCCCAGAATGTAGGACAGGACAACAGAAAGCTGGCTTGGGGCACAGGGCCACTTGGGAAGGAGCTGGGTGCCCTGGGGAAGCCCCAGGCCCAGGCCGTTCTCCTCCCCCACACCGGCTCACCCTGTGCAGCAACGCACTGACCACTCTTAGAGACCTGCGCAGGGCCTGCTGGCACCATCCCTTGGGTACCCCTGATTCGGGTCAGTTTCCTCCCCACTCGGCAGGCCCTGTGCTGCGAACCGGTGTGCCTGCATGCCTCTGTCCCTCTCCATGGTGCTGGCCAGCCGTTCCGTGAAGTCTCCTCCTAGCAGCATGCGGATGCGCACGCGCGTGCACATGTACCCTTAGACTCAGGGTCCACACACCAAAATGCTTGTGGTGTTTAAAATGATCTAGTGGGATGATTCCCTTCCTAAGTGTTTATGTTCTTTTTGTAATAAATCTTTAAGCTCAAAAAGGCCTGATGTAATGAACGCACGGTTGCCAAGTGAGATTCACTCCAGAGACTCTGGAACAAAGGGGAGCCAGCCTGGTGGGCACTGGTCACATCTCTCCCACCAGTGCGAGGCTGCCGTAGGCCCTAAGAGTTCATGACCCAAAGCCAACCCTGCCTTCCTGCAAAAGTGACCCTCGGGGCCAGAGGTCAGGCGGGCGTTGGTTCCGAGGGAGCCAGACTCACCACAAGGTCGTCACAGGAGCGAGGACAAGCAGGGCCACATGGGCTGTACTCTGTCCCCTGAATGGTGCTGCAGTTGGTCACTGGGGAGGGGGGTGGGAGGGGCCAAGAGCTGTGTGGGTGGCCTACTCTGGGCCATCTCTCCACGGGGCTCCTTGCCCCCTGTCCCCTGATCCTCGCCAGTACCTGGGCATGGCAGAGCTTGGCAGACCTCTCCCTGGGCCCGAGGCCCCTCGCAGTAATCCCCCAGGCCCTGGGGTGGGGGCTGATCACAGGCTCGCATCCGGCTCCGCAGGCCTCCCCCACAGCTCCGGCTACAGCTGGACCAGGGCCCCCAAGGCCCCCAGCCCCCAGCTCCTGGGATGACAGAAAAGGAAGCAGTTCTTGGGGGCGGGGTGTTGGCCAGGGCTGGGGGCCAGCTGGTGCAAGATAGCAGGCATTCCCAGAGCATGGAGGGCAACATCCCGGCACCAGGGGACTCACGGTCACATTCTGGCAGGAGGCAGGGCTCCTCCTCAGCGTCAGGGCCTGGGCAAAGAGGGGTCGGCAAGGTGGGTGGGGATGGCAGCTCTGGGTCCGTGGTGGGGCGCCCAGAGCAGAAGTGGCGCCGGTGGCGGACAGCTGGCCCACAGGAGGCTGAGCACTCGCTCCATGGGGTCCAGGGTGACCACACAGGCTGGCCTGCGGTACACGGGAGGGAAAGGCAGAGCACAGACGGAGTGAGCACAGGCTGGAGGCGCTGGCCTGGGCAGAGCGCCCCTCCTCCACTGGTAGGGGCCGACAGGGGGCACCATTGGGCATGGGGGCCCCCTTCTCACCCTCCTCACAGGGCCAGGGGGTGCAGTGGGTGAGAAGCCCAGAAACACAGGAGCTGGAATAAAACAGCAGAAGGTCAGGGTGCTGTCACCGGCTGACACATGTTCCCGCAAATTCCTACACTGAAGCCCGAACACCCAGGGTTCAGAATGTGGCCTTATTTGGTGACAAGCTCTCCACAAAGCTGCTCAAGTTACAGTGAGGACACTAGGGTGGCCCCGGTCCAGCATGACTGCTGTCCTACAAAGGGGACACCTGGTCTCAGCACAGACGTGCATAGAGGGGGACGATGTGAAGAGAGGGCCACGAGGAGAAGGCAGCCTCAGGAAGGCGGCGTGCAGGGATGCAGCCACAAGCCAGGGAACGCCAAGGATCGCCAGCAACCACAGAAGAGAAGGGCCTGCAGCAGATTGGGCCCCACAGCCCTCAGCAGGAAGAACCGCGCTGACTCTCTGACCTTGGATTTCTAGTCTCCTGAAGTGCGAGAGGGACACACCCTGCGTCCGTGGCACACAACAGACCAAAGTGGGTGGGAAGAGAGGGAATGTGCAGGGAGGGCGTGGGAAGGGCCTCAGGGAGCTGGACAGCTGTGCCTGGGGGGCAAGGGGCGGCTCCACGGCCCCCTGGAGGCTGGCATCCTCTGGCGCCGAGGGGGAAAGCAAGGTGCTCTCACGGGTCACGGCCATGGGTGGGGCGTCCTCACCAGTTCTCACAGAGATGAAGCACCACACTGCCCGGGGGATAAAGGCGCCCCCCATGGGCACAGGGGCAGTCCTGGGAGGGCACACACACGTTGTTCTGAAACCAAAAATCCTCCATCATCTTCCGGATCCCAGGTGGGTCAGAACCCAGCACCCTTTCCCAGGCTCCCACCCTCCAACGCCACCCGTGCTCCCTCCCCAAGCAGCCTGGGTGCTCCCACTGCCACCAGCGGTTACAGGAGCTGTGGCGAGGGGCATGCACCCCCAGTTCCTGGGGGCAAAAGACCATCTCCAATAGCAGGCCATGGGACTGAACCGTCCAGTGCCCATGCGATCAGCTAACAGAACACGCACCGTGCAATTCATAGAACAACGATGTTTAAAAAAAATTCCACATTTCATCAAGAAAATTTAAACTGATGAAATTATACACACAGGGAGTTTGTACAAAAATTGCCAGTGTCTTAAATTTTAAGAACCTGCCAACCAGCAGCACATGATTCAGAGTCAAGCATAGCGAGGCGGGGACCAGGCCTGGGAGGCATGTTAGCCTTTCACATATTCTGATGGCGAGACACGTTATCACCTCAGTGTGACGAATGAAGAAACTGAGGCACAAGACTGCACAGCCCAAGGTCACAGAACTCCTAGCAGAACATTTGATATGATTTGAACTCAGAGCCCACTGGAGTCTAGCCCCTTATCTGTAGCCCGGGCTTCAGCAGCACCTCGGTAAGCCTTCCTCGCTTACTCCCCAAACTTCTGTCCAGTTTCCACGGTCCCCGCCTCACTCCCAGCCTGGTTCCCACTGCCTTCCAACAGCAGCGCTCTGCAATCCACAGTGTCTCCACACCCTGCAATCTTGGACAGTCCATTCAGGATCACCTCCTCCGGGAAGCCTGCTGCCACTGACCCACCCCCTGCTGGCCTGCACCCGAAGGCCCACAACAGACAAAGCTCACTTCCTGTGCGGGGAAGGCACTCTGGGTCGGGTTTCCATAGACCAGAGGCTCCTGGAGGGCAGGGTCTACTTTCCCCCCACGGCGTAGCCCTCCTAAGACTAACCATGCAAGGTACTCAACAAACAACAACTGATAAGGTAAGAGAACAGAGCTCAATTAGGCGCGAGTCATAAAGATCTTCTAGACTTCTCACCATTTCATGATTTCACAAATAGGAAAGGAGAGACTCACGGAAGCATGAGTATGACTCACGCAGGGTCACATGCTGGCTGCGCGCAGAGCTGAGCCGTGACCTCTGAATTCAGTGCTTTCCCCTTAACTCGGAAGCCCCATGCCCTTGGTTCTGCCCCTGCCCAGGTCCCAAGGAGGTCAGGTCAGGGAAGACACTCACCAGCAGGAGTGCCCCGGGTGGGCAGTAACAGCCGGCGTGGCAGGTCTGGTCTGTCCCCTGAGGGGCACTGAGCTCCGCACAGGAGGCAGGGCCCTGGGCACAGTCCAGCCACCGCTTGTCCCTGGGACACACGCCGGGCACAGGCCCTGGGGACCCAGAAATTGACAGCCCAGCCCAGGCACAGTCAACTCCGCCCCAGACTCCCCACCCAGGAGAGGTATGGGCTCTAGGTGTGGCCAGGGGTGTCATAGGGCCCCGCAGGAGCTGTGGGAGAGGGGTCCCTGGGGTGACAGGGAGGGGGTGATAGGGCCCTGGCTTGGGTGGAATGATTACTAAGGGTCGGGGTGCAGTCGAGCAAGGAGGCACAGCCCTCACCAGCACAGGGCTGCAGCCCGCAGGCAGAGAAGTCCACACGACCTTTCGAGGCACCACCTCGGGTGCGGTTCCGGTAGCCACCGCCGCAGGGCACGGAGCACGGGGACCAGGGACCCCACTCTCCACCGGGACCTGGGGTGGCAGCCAGGTCACCGCGGGCCCTATCTCTGACACCCACCACACCCACCTCCTCCACTTAGCCACCTTAGGGCCCCCTCCCTTGTCACACCTGCAGCATCACAGCCTTCTCGGCCCAGAGCAGGGCTGGCCTCCACGGAGGATCCCTTTTAGGGAATGACTCTCGGGGCTCTTTGGGGCACTTCCTGGGATCTTTAAGGGTAGGCCCTTGCATCTCTCTTGGAGTCTGGGGGGAAGTGACTGGGGGTGTTCCTGACTCCTCTCTGGAGGATTCTGGGGGCCTTGGTCCCAGCTCTCACCGCGACAGGGCCGAAGGCTGCAGAATTCGGCCTCCATGCTGGGGCCCTGGCACGCAGCACCCCCGAAGGCCGCTGGGGGCGCAGTGCCCGCCCGGAAGCGCCGCCGAAGGCCCACGTCACAGCTGCGGCTGCAGAGACTCCATGGGGTCCAGGGGCTCCAGCCACAGGCCACTGCCGGGGTGGGCATGGGGAGGGGCACAGCGGCTGTGAAACCAGGTCAAGTCGTCCCCCATCCCCAGCTTCCCCGGAGCACCATCAACGTCCCAGGGGTTGATCTGAAGGAGCCAGAATCCTCTGTGGTCCCTGAGGACCCACCACTGCAGATTCCTGGGCACGGGGGTACCTGGGCAGGGCTCCGAGGTGCACACCATCTCACCGGAGACGCAGGTGCTGCAGAGAGGGGACCCATCGGGGCCACAGTCAGGCCCTGCCCCGTGGGGCTCGGTGCGCCTGTCCCCGGGGGGACATGTGGCACCACCACACCCACCTCACAGAAGAGAAATGCGAGGGAGGGTCTAGAAAGTAAAGCAGGCTGCCCCACGCACCCCTCGAACTTCAGGAGGTGAGCCAGGGTTTTCATCGGGTCACTCCCACCCAGTCCCGCCCTCCATGGGCTCCCTGATGCCCCCCTCACTGTGCTGTCCTTCCTTATTCACTTTGATCGGGGAGTCACCCCTCCATACTTTCATTCTGTTCATATTTATTACAGTTTGGAAGACACTTTGAACAGCTCCTCGGGGCCAGGTAGGAGTGATTTAGAAAGATTAGACCCTAGCCTGAGTCTCTTGGGAAGAAGAACTATGTACTTTTCTCTCCTTTTACTTTTCTCCAGTGGTTTGAAGCCCACGGCTCAGATACAGGTAAATTCCAGAAAAAGAGTCTAAGAGATAAAAAGCAAAAGAGGAAGGGTGCAGAGGAGAGGAAGCATGATGGGGGCAGTGAGCGGCATGGGACAGGGAAGAAAAAGGAAGAGGAACCTGAAGAATGCAGAAAATGAATTGAAAGGTAAAAAAAAGGAAACAAAAATGTGGGAAGAAAGAGGGAGAGCGCCCCCTGCTAGCAGGGCCCGGGGTCAGCCTCAAGATTTTTGAGCAGAAATCAAGAGGATCCCAGGTAGGGAAGAAGATACAGGAAAGGGAAGGGAAGGTGACTGGAAGGGGACACTAGAAGACCCTCTCCAGCCCCTATTTCCTTCATAAACCACCGCCCCTACCTGAGCCTCAACCTCCCCACGGATGCCCAGCCCGGAGGCCAGGCAGCACCTCACTCACTTTGGTATTCCCAGGGCCCAGACCTGGCACCACGGAGGTGAACGGACCCCGGGGGGTGTGTCCACGCCTGCCCAGCCCTGGGGCCACCAAGCCCTTCCCCACCCTCCCCGGAAGCTGGTGGCCTACCAGTTGTTGCAGGAATCCAACTGAGCCGGTGCTCCCGGGGCGTAGAGCTGCCCGTGCAGCTGGCAAGGGCACTGACTGCGGGGCAAGCAGCTGGCGTTGTGCAGGAAGAGGCCAGGGGGGCAGGCGCAGCCAGGGGTGCAGAAGCTGGTGCACTCAACCCCAGGGTCCTGAGCCAGACACAGCTGAGGGCAGGGGCCCCCGTCCTGCTGGCATTGCTCTGCTGAGCGGAACACCATGTCCCCCGGGCACTGGGCTGGACGGGAAGACAGAGGGGGTCTCAGCATGGGCAGGAGGAAAGGGTCAGGACAGGGAGGGGCGAGATGAAGCTGCATGCAGGTGACTGGGGAGCAGGACAGAGGAAGCCCCTCCCACTCTCCCTCCTGTGTCCGGAAGGCTGCCTGGACAGATTCATAGCTTTGTCTAACTTTAACATGAATATCCTTTCCTTTTGTTTATTTTTTTAAGATTTATTTTATTTCTAGAGGGTAGAGGACAGAGAGAGAGGGAGCGAGAATCTTAAGCAGACTCCATGCTAAGCTCGGAGCCTGACATGGAGCTCGATCCCACAACCCTAAGTTCAGGACCTGAAACCAAGAGACAGATGCTCAACTGACAGCAGCACCCAGGCTCCCCCAACACAAATATCCTTGAAAGTAGAGCAGTCACTGCGCCAGGAGGGGGCTCAAAGGGGCAAGGCGAGGGAGACTGGGCTAGGGGCTTCTAAAGACAGGCCGACGCTGCTTCTCACAATTCCTGCAGCGAGTGGTTCCGTGGTTCTGTGGTTCTGAGCCACAGGCCTGGGAAGGGAGGGGCGAGGAGCCTGAGGCCTGGGCCACAGCCCGGGGCTGGTGCCCAGGATATAGGGGCCAGAAGAGATGAGGAAGTTCAGCAGTCTTAGCTCAGGGTATGGCCTGTCCTGGAACCAGAGGGCAGTGATGTGGGAAGGTGGGGTGAAGAGAGTCCACATCCCCGGGGGTCTGGCCGGTCGTGGCTGGGTAGAGGAAAGCAGGCGTTGGCGGGGAGAGGCTGGCACCTGCGCAGGGCTGCGTGTTGCAATCCCTGGTCTGGCTGTGAGGTCCCTGGCACTTGGGGTCCCCGGGAGTGGAACCAGAGCAGCTGCGCCCACGTGTCTGGATGCCTCCGTCACAAGGGGCCGAGCAGGCGGACCAGGGAGCCCACAGACCCCAGGCACTCGGCACTGTCAGGAAGAGCCAAGTGCATCATCGTGGACTCAGGCAAAGGTGTGGGCAGGGGATGGGGCACGGGGGGCTGGTGGTGTGCAGGATCGTAACTGTGGCTTCCGCCACAGCAGCACCGCCTGGGCTGTCCCAAACACGCCTTCAGGTGAGGCCCACCCTGTTGGTCACAGGCTGGGGGCAGAGGAGAAGCTTCGGGACAACAGGTCTGCTCTAGCCCCTCTGCCCCCTCCCCGCACCAAGTGTTTAGAACCTGCCCAAGGGGGCACTCTTCCCCTTTGCTCCTCATCTCATCCTAGTGCCAGGGGAATTTTGGGGACGAGGGGGCATACCTGGGCACATAGGGGGACTGCAGGGCTCCTCCTGGGTGACCTCTCCCGGGCAGGGTGTGCCCATGGAGCTGGCGCAGAGCCGGGAACGACTGCGCCAACCGGGGTCACCTCCAACGGTAAGGCAGCTCCGGGAGCAGGAGGACCAGGGCGCCCAGGGGGCCCAGCCCAGCACCTCTGGAGGGGAAAAGGGGCAGGCTTTCCACACAGCAGTTCTGGCACAGCTGGGAGGTTTAGGAGGCCAGGTCAGGTCTGAGAAGCTATGGGGGCCAGGGAAGGACTCATGAAGATGGGCAGTGCCTGTCTGGGCTCAGGCGTGGCCGCTGCCCCTCTGGGACACCCCGCATTCCCCCGGGCCGCGGTCTCACTCTCAAAGCACAGCCTCCTGCTCAGCCAAGCTCCAGCTCAGGTCGCACCACTCTCTTTGGGCCCAGCTGGCACCTCATGTCCCCTATCCACCCTCACATTTCCCCCCAGATCAACTCTTCCAAAGTCTTCTAAACACCTGTCCTTCACTCAGCTTCAATGCTGGGAACCCAAGCCCCCGCGGACACCTG